>JAAIIK010025377.1:0-21980 GCA_014706435.1 Silurus glanis
CAGGGCAGACAGGCTCCTGGGTCTGTAACCAGGGCAGACAGGCTCCTAGGTCAGTAACCGGAAAAGACAGACTCTAGAAAAGTAACCTGAGCAGTCCATCTCTGGGTATTAGGTCAGACAGATTCTAGGCAAATAACCAGAGCAGACAGACTCCTAATTAAGTAACCAGGGCAGACAGACTCATAGGTAAGAAATGAGCATACAGTCTCCTAATTAAGTAACTAAAGAATACAGTATTACAGTACAGTGGCGCTACCAGTCTTGAGGAGAGTGGTAACCACTGCAGATAGTCCCTAGGTATGTAACCAGAATGGACAGTCCTTTGGCAAGTAGGCAGGGCACAGTCAGCAGGCCAGCCACCAAAACCAACTGACCCCAATGAGTACATGTAAATTAAAACTTTTTTCATTTGCTCAAATTCATGCAACAGTCTATTCAATTCATCGACAGGTAGTCCCCTGCAAATCAGGCAGTTCGTGCAGAATAAACAGTCCTAAAGCTAGTAACCAACAATCAGTGCCTTGTCATGAAATTGGAAAATAGTTCACCAGGAATCAGTCAGCAGTCAGTCAGCCAGAAACAGGGGTGACCGAGCTTTTCTGCAAGGTGTGGTCAGGGTGTGGGTGCAGGTTTTCATTCTAATCAAGCAAAATTGGACACCCCCCGGCACAAAATGACCACATCAAAAGTAACTTGGACAGTCTGTGACCAGGTCACTGTCACTGGATAAGTAAATATGTGCGTGTGTGAGCGTGTGTGTGTGTGTGTGTGTGTGTGTGTGTGTTTTACCTGTAGAAAACAAGCCGTTTCATAGAGTAACTCCACAGTACTGTGTGTAATTTCCAGGTTTCCTGTGTAAGCGTATTCAATGATGGTCTGCAGTGTTATGGGATCCACGTTCCTCAAGTGGACATGTGACTGTTTGCTCTCGCTTAGCCCACTCATAAACATTGCCCTGAAATGCACACAAAAGTAGAAATCGATTTTACAGTACCCTTTCCCACTCAAAACGTTTTACTGTCTACGAACATCAAGAACAATCCAGACTTTCAGAAACCTCTGGAGTGCTATTTACAGAAACACAACATCATTTTTTGGGTGTGTTTGAGGTGTGCATTCAACTTTTCCAACGCACAAACTTCCCTACAATCCTACCTGAAGTAGGAGCTGCATGTGGCCAGCATGATTTTATGGCAGTGGAACTCGTGGTCCTCCACCAAAAGCGTGATGTCTGTTAGTAACTTTTCATCATAAAACAACTTGAGCTGGTCGAGAACAGAGAGAGCGAACTTCGAGTTCGCCGAGCAGGATTCCCCTTCCTCCGTCATCCTCTCGTCCCATCAGTCAAAATAAAAATGCAAAAAATCTTTACACTTTAACGTCTAGCCGGAGAAAAAAAAAAAAAAAAAGTCTTCAATAGTCACAAGTCAGGGCAACAAAAGGAGATAAATAAAAGTCGGTCTAATTGTCGTCTTTCCCGAATGTGAGGTAGAAGGAAAGATGGCGACTCGGCCACAATGTCAGTGCTGCGTGAGGTCCGATGTGTGTGTCTGTAAACAAAAAAATAATAAAAATCAGAAAAACGCATACGATCGTGCAGAATTCCTCACGGGTGTTCTTCATCATCAACACATTTACTCTACACATTCATCGCAGCTCATTTCAATTTTATTTACTGGATATGCAAAAACAGCATTTTTATATTGATCCACATGACCTCCGTTTTCGTGAAGGGCAAGTCTAAAACATGTAAAGATCTAAAACTCCATGTAAACCCTGCAAGCGTGAAAGAAAAGATACAAAGCCAGGAAAGAGATCGCTACCGTTTCAAGGATTTGAAAACCGAATGAGGGAAAGACAGACTGAGCCTGACAGAGAGAGGACGAGACAGAAACCGGCAGAAAGAGACAGCGAGACCAACGGAGAGAGATTCAGTGAAACAGACAGAGACACACACACACAAAGACAGACTAAAGGAGAGAGAGTGACCGAGAAAGACAGACAGAGAGAGAGACAGACAGAGGTACTGACAGAATAACAGAGAAACTTTGAGACAGAAAGAAAAACAAACTGGCAGAAAACAGACAGAGAGAACAACAGAGAAACTGACAGACAGAAAGAATGACAGGGACTGAGACAAAAAGACAGAGACTGAGACAGAAACAGACTGAAAGAGAGTCAGACAGACAGAATGACAAAGGGTGACAGAGAGAAAGAATGATGGAGACTGAGACAAAAGACAGACAAAGACAAACTGACAAAGAAAGAGAGAGAGACAGACGGACAAAATGACAAAGACTGACAGACAAAAAGACAGAGATACTGAGACAGAATGACAAAGACTGAAACAAAAAGAGAGATTGACAGGCAGACAGACAGACAGACAGACAGAATGACAGACAGACAGACAGACGCCTCCAGCACGTGGCCCATAAATTCTCTCTCTATTATATTCAGTCTCATCAGAATCCTTCAAATTGTTTCTCCTCATTAATCACTGATATAAACCTCAGTGTTGAAAGCAGCTAAACCCCAGTGTGTGTGTGTGTCACTAACAACCCTTTGATTTTGTATTCACACTCACTCTCACACACACACACACACACACACACAGAGCCAAACCTCCACACTTTCAGCAGATTGCTTCAGAAGGTGCGGCTCCGCCCGAGATACCGCGTTTAACCCAAAACAACATCGATACCAGCCGATTTATAGGAAAATAAACGACAGAATACAATTTTTGAATAAATAAATGAGTAAATAAATAAATACCCGAGAACTACAGCAGCGTTATAACTCGGGTATGATACACGGACCAGGAGGATTAGCATTAGCCGAGTTTCACTTAAACACACAGACCGGGTTCTTACCTGAGATCCGCAAAACGACTCAAATCTCTCCTCCGAGAAATAAAACCGAATTAGTAATGTTCATTGTTATTGTTATTATGGCGCCCAATCCCCCAGCACAAGCTAGCGATAAGATTAGCACAGCCGCTAGCGCGCTAGTCGTTTGCTAGCAAACAATTCGGATTAACTAAAAAAATTAAAGAAAAACGTGCATTCGTACAAGTCAGAAACGAACCGTAAACGACTCATTGTAATAAACTGTGCATTTTTACCCTGCAACAAAAAAAAAATATTTATTCCTGTTTATTCTTTCAGTAAGTGCTAATATGAAGCTAAGTCGAAAAAAAAGATGAAACCGCCCGTAAAGGGATAAACGTGATACTGAAGAATATTCAGCGGTTTTTTTTTTTATGTATTATTTCTTATTATAATTTGTATTAACGTCCCAGAGTGTAAACTCGAATAAGAAGTAAACCGAAGAAGTGAGCTCGAATCAGCTATATCATTATTTATAATAATAACAGTCAAGAAGACTGAACCGGAACGAGGTGATTCGCGGAGTCGAGCAAAAAAAAAAAAGGAGTCGGTTCCTGCTGTCGGTTCAGCGCGCATGCGCAGGAGGAGAACGAGAACGCAATGGGGGGGCCAAGCGCTGCAGTCATGAGTGGGGTTTTTCCAACTTGGTCTTGCAAGAACAATACCAAACTGTATTAATTGAAATGGAAATAAAAGCTGGCATGGGGTTTCCCCTTGTTTATGAAATGTAGAAACAGTATTTGCCTTCAAATGTACTTAAGAATCCAAAAGTGCTACGATTTATTATAACTATAATGTTCCTATGTTCACTTTTATCACAAAATTCTTTACTTAATCAACTCAGTTTATGTGTAAAGACTGTAATGCGACTCTCAGCACACCGATCTATTAATAGAACGATATTAAACACTGATATCTATTTGTCATGCGCCGAATGCTGTTTGTATAGTAACCAGTCGATCATGAGGCTTTGTATGGCAGATACTGTACATATACTGTATAATAACAAAAGGTACAATGGCAAGCAAATGAAGAAGAAACCAAGTCCGGCAGTTCCATATGGAAGCACCAAAAAAAATACAGTCAATACATAATCTATATATTCCCTCTTCTGAAACCTGCCCAACTATTAGCTCATACGCCACCTTATAACCAATATAATGGTACCGATCCATCGCTATCCCATCAAAGTAACGTGATTTACTCATATACACAAGCCTGTTAACGATTCTCCAACACGGAAACCACCGCAAAAACCCGTCTGTTCTTCCGACATTCATTACTCTCGACAAATCACGCCTTCGGAAGTTAAAAGCGAGACCCATTGTTTTCAACGATGCGTCAAATATGCCGATTCGGATTCTAATCTAGATTCTTTAAATAGACTGATTTGCCCGTGTACCGCAATATCACATGTAATATAGAAACACATAATAATGCAAAAGGTTAAAAAAAAATAAATGTATTCTCTAAAAATACTCCACACAACCGAAAGCCTTATTCGGGCGGGATTTGTTTATCAGATAACAAATAAAATGTTTTATATGTCGTCTCATTTTTCACAGACAGCAATAAAATGACTAGTAGTGAGATTCTAGCAGGTTGTGTTCTGTGACCCGTGTCAGGTTTTTAGCCGACGGTCTTAACGTTTATGTACGTGAAGTTCGCTGCGATTAGCATAGCAGTTGCTAGCGCTCGGCAAACCCATTTGGCACACCTTAGTTTGTCTCATCACTATAATGTAATGATGCAAAATATTAACATGGTTCATGTAAATGACTAGAAGAGCTTAAATACTTTATGCAGTAAATTAATTTCAAAACCCAAAGTGTATATTTGATTGAGATTCCTGAGGTAAAATTCCTATTATTTAGCAAGAACTCACTAAACAAACTTACTTTGGGATTTGAATGTTTATTTGGGAAGCCCTTGAGCAAGGCCCTCAACCCTCAGTGCTCCAGGGGTGCTGTATCATGGCTGACGATGCACTCCGACCCCAGATTTCTAACATCATGGGATACGCACATATCAAATTACAAACATCGTCTGAACAATCAGATTTGTGGTATACAACATTGTTTTTCTCGAACAACTAGATATCAGTTTTACACGCTGTAAAACCCTGGAGTTTATGGGTGAGCACGAGGACTCAGGAGGCAGCAGACCTTCAGTGAAGATTTGTCTGCATAGTCTAGAAGTCTAGAAGTTAGCATTTTTGAAGGAATGAGAAAAACATGATCATAGCTAATTATTATTTTACAGTGTAGCGTAGTGTAGACGTCATTGCCAAGGAAGAAGAAGAAGAAGCTGGTTCAGAATTCCTTTCATACCTTTTATTCCTTCTTTACATTTTTTATTGTTGACCTTAGTTTAAGGTAAATTAATATACACATTTGAGTAAATATTTAAAAGTACTGATAACAGATTTTGTATAAATAAAAAGGTCGGAAAATAAATTTGTTCCAAGTGCTTTTTTTAACCTCCCAGCAGTGGGCGCCACTCACTCACTTAATAGTCGATTATTGTTGTTTTTTAAATTATTATTATTTCTTATTTTTTTATGGTGAATTTTATTATTATTATTATTATTATTATTATTATTATTATTATTATTAATAAATGTACTGAACGTTTCTCAGTGCTTTAATAATCAGCAACAAGAATATGTTTTTGTTTCATTTGGAAATGTCAGCTCTGGTGAGTCATATCATTTGACTCACCAATAAGTATCGACCCTTTCGACTCTTATACGCCCCCCCCCCTCCCCAAAAAGTTGTTGTTCATGACTAAACTGGCTGTAATTGCTCTCCAAATAACGAACAGTTGTTCAAGTGAACAAAACCGTACCTTTCTTTGTATTTGCCCTGCTTTGAACGTTCACATAAAAGAACCGACTCATCGAGCCGACTCATTTGACACGTTACTCATTTTTGGTCTATAAAAAATTTGGTAAAATGCGTATGATTAACACGAATGATTAATAAAGAATGTGAATTCAAGAATCTTGAACCTTTACTTGCCTGTAATGAAAATATGATCTGTCCATATAGAATGTATATATAATTAAAGAATTATGATAAATAAAATGCTGCAAGTGAATGTTTATGATTTTATTCTCACTATTTCTTTATTTAAAAAAGTAAAAAATAAACATATTTTTGCTTATGGTATCCCTTATGAATACTTATGAGCACTTTTCTCAGGGTTGCAGTAGCTCCAAAACAGGGGTAGGGGGAACTTATAAGTGGTCACAGGTGAGAATAATAAAACTCAACCCAACTTCCAAGGTCGGTATCCGTGTGCTTTTTTTCCCGACTCGCAATTTTGCAAATGATTCCACTTTTTGGATTGGTTTGAACCTACTGGGAAAGCACACGTTCATATGTGGCATCTGCATCTGGGTAACTTTATAACCTGCAAGTGAATGAGCCATGGAAGGTAAATACTACAAGTTTGTTACTATAATAAACAAAATATTGACAGCACTTAATGCTCATAATCCATTTATGTACCTCATTGATGTCTGTGAATGTGGAAATATTTAGCATATAATGATTTATATATATATTTTTATGTATTTTAGTGTGTAACTATAAGAATTGCTCCTTGGACAGTGCTGTGAAAATCTCATGAGATTAAACAGTGTTTAAACAGTGGCCTGGATTGACACAAGTTTAAGACTGATTTGTTTGGTTTTTGTACACTTTGGGGCTGGTTTTAGGTTCCCAGATTGGTCAGACTGCTTCTGAGTGGTCAGGTTTTTGTTTGATTCGATGATGATGGTGGTTTTGGGTACGTCCAGGCCAGTTGGGTTGACTGTCTTTGTTGGAAAATCAGGTATAGTCTGTTTTAATTTAGTCCAGTGGACTAGCCGTGATACCCAGTGAATCTGGTTCTTGCTGGTCTGGATGATTAGACTACATCTAGCTTGTCAGGTTTGTTTGGTTCGATTGCATCACAGGTTATTGATATCTACAGGCTGGTTGGTTTGAATGAATGACTAGATCCTGTAGGTCCTTCTTGGTTTTAGTGAGGTTGATGGATTCTGGCAGGTTCTGGACTGGATGGTTAGGCTACCTCTAGCATGTAGGGGGTTTTGTACACTTTGGGGCTGGCATAAGTTTGCCAGGTTGGTCAGACCACTTCTGGGTGGTCAGGTTTGTTTGACTTGATTTTAGTACAGGCCAGTTGATTTGAAGATCTAGTTTAGTCGGTTTCAATTATTGTGATGATTATTTGATTGGTCAGGCTGGTTCTTGCAAGTCTAGTGGACTAGTCCTGATACACAGTGGGTCTGGTTCTTGCTTTTGTAGTTGGTCAGACTACAGCTTGTCAGGTTACACCTGGCTGATCAGGTTTGTATCAGTGTTTTTATTTTGTTATTGAAGTTTCATGGATTCGGAACACATACAGGCTGGATCTGTACCGGATGGTCAGGCTAGGTTTGATTAGTCTGATGGTGTTAGATGTCAGGGACACCTTCTGGCTGATCAGGTTGGTCAGACTACATCTAGCTTGTCAGGTTACAGCAGGCTGGTCAGGTTTGTTTGGTTTGTTTGTATCTGTATGTTTTTGTTTTTTTCGCCTATCTACAGGCTAGTTGGTTTGACTGAATGACTGCTTGGTTCTAGCTGGTCATGATCATTTTCATGTGGTTTGGTGTATATTGGACACATACAGGCTGGTTCTGGACTGAATGATCAGGCTACCTCTAGGATGTCATGCTAGGTTTGATTGGTTTGATGGTGTTAGATGATGGAGACACATACAGGTTGATTCTTGCTGGTCAGGTTTCCTAGCCTGGTTAGTGAAACTGGTTCTTGCTGTTCTGAAGATTCAGATCACATCTGACTGAATGATTGCCTGGTTCTTGCAGGTCATGCTAGCTTTGATTGGTCTCTAACATGTCCGGCTAGGTTTGATTGGTCTTATGGTGTTAGATGTTGGGGATACCTACAGGCTGGTTCTGGCTGGTCGGGTTGACTAGCCTGGTTGGTGAGATTAGTTCTGGCTGGTCAGACTTGTTTGGTTTAATTATATAAGAGGGGTATTGGACACCTACGGGATGTTTTTTCATGGTCCTGCAAAACATCTCATGATGGTCTAAGCTGTCTAACCCTGAAAAACTTTATTCAGGTGGAACTAAGGGCCTGGGAAATTTGACATAACCATTGTTCAATCACAATATGCTTTTGGAAGAGTGTTGCAGAAATGTATTTTTACATGTATTTTTCGATTTTTATTGCAAAAGAAAAAGAAATCGATGAATCTGTATAATAACTTCTTTTTATTTAGTTTGTTCTGGTGTGGTGAATAAAGTATTTGTTTGTCATTCTAGTTCTTTTTCTCTGTGTTTGTTCAACAGATCCAAGCAAACCCTCTCAGCCCATGTTGGGTGAACGTTCGGGCAGTCATCCCAGGCCATTCTTCTATGTCCAACCAGCAGGGCAGCCATTTTACACATATCAATGGCACATGAATCAGCCTTACAGCCAGCATGGCTTCCCTGGATCGGGTAAGTCATGGCAATCCATGACGGCTGTCAAGAAATTTAACACATGTAAGAAAATGTTCATAATCTGCGTGGCTTCTAATGGTTGCTCTCATTTGCCTTCTCAGCCTTCCATTTCGGTCGCCCCTACATGCTGCCTTATTCCTACCTGCAGTATCCTGGTTACATCCTGCCTCACGCCGCCATGCACCCTGTGGACTACCGCAGGATACACGAGCGAAACTTTCAGCACGCCCCTGGATGTGAAGCCACTCTCCGGCAGTACCAGCACGGCCAAACTGTTCCAAGAGAGACGACGTGCGTAGGAGCCCAAACGGACCCGAGCGAAGCCTTAAATAAACTTATGGAGTGTTTGGACCAGCTGCGTGCCAGCGACAGCTCTCAAACCTCAGGGAGTCTGTCACCTTTAACCAAGGAACAAATGTGTGAGGAAGAAAGTGGAAGCATGGGAAAGAAAGTAACGAGCAACTCCAACATGGCGGAAGACGATAGAGATACGACTTGTAGTCGTGTTGAACACGTCACTCAAGAGGAGGAATCATCTCTGGCTTCAGGGAAGGAAGAAGAAAAGAACGAGGTTGTGTACCAAGACTGCTCAGAGAGCCACTCGGACTCACTAAGCGCTAATGAGAAAAACCCGAACGAGAAGGTCCAAGATGGAAAGGAGATCGAATGGAAGGGTTGTCTCATCAGTCGACCTTCATCGCAGTCCTCTCCTGCGTGCTCGTCTTCAACCCGAAAGGCTGAAGATCAAAGTGCAATCCAGAAAGCACAAGATATTTCATGCTGTATCCTCCACTTGCCATTTGAGAAGGTGCTGTCTTCTGGTGTTTATGGAGCTAGCATTTCTTCCCCGTCGCTTGGGTCACCATTAAATTACACTTATCACCCCCCTCACCTAGCTCATGAGCGTGTCAGCGTTTTAAGTCCCTCCCTGGACGAGCTGTCGTCGCACGACGAGCTCATCTCAACCGATATAGACGACATCGACCTGTTTCCGACGCGAATCTACACCCGAGGGAAACTCGCCGAGGTCGCGTCCAGGAGATGCCACAGTTCCGACCTGTGCTTGCTGTATCCGAAGAGACTGACATGCACCACTTGCGGATCTCACACCTTCAAAGAGCTGAACAGGGCCAAATCGTGCCATTATGATGATGTGGAAGATTCGGACGAGGTCGAGGCCCAGCGACGCCTCCGAAACGCAGCTGGGAAGGGTCACGTGACCAGGAGAACACACTCGCAGTCGAAGTACAAATTCAGAGCTTCGCATCACCGAGAAAAGGCAGAAAGTCAGCATGATTCGTCGCGTTCTGAGCTTTTTTGCTACGAGACATGCACATGCTCGACGGGGAAGAGCCCCAAAGCGGCTAACGCTCGCCAAGGTGAGGAGTTCAGAGCAGCTCTTAGTTTTCTCACACACGTAGTTCTTAAGAAGACCACAAAGAAAAGAAAAAGGCACATTTATTTCCCACATGATTAAAAAGAAGGAATGAATGAAGTGTCTGGGGACACAGTTCTAGTGAAGGGGAAGATTTAGATGGCTGGGTCTGATGATTTATTGATTGCTCGATTGACTTGAGTCCTTTTGTTTCAGCAGAGCGATGGTGCAGAGCAACCTCGGATCAGCTCCCGAGGGACAGCGTTGGCGTGAACACCAGATCAAAAGCATGCCGAGCTCAGCCGTTACCGCAGCGACCACGTAACCAGCACTCTTCTTTCACCCTTCATTTGTCTTCGTTTCATTCTAGCAGGAGTAATTAACATCTGACCAGGAGAATTCTCTTGCGTCTGGTGAACTTCATCATTGTAGACCATCCCCAAAAACGCAGAGCTGAACCTCACGCACTTACAGTCTTGATTAATAGTCATAGAGCAATAAGTGATGAGTACACTGGGTAAAGTGTGTGTGTGTGTGTGTGTGTGTGTGTGTGTGTGTGTGTGTGTGGTACAGAAAGACTGACGCAGAGAAATGCTCGCTTTAAGCCACCGGTGTGTCAGGGTTCCAGAAACGACGAAGAGGACGATAACGATGAGCGTGAGGATGAAGAGGAAGAGCAGGAAGTGGTTCAGTACCACAGGACAAAAGGTGTGAATCTCGAACCGCAGTCCACTCGCATTTACTTTCTTTCTTTTTTTTTTCCTTTTTTTTTTTTTTTAATGGAACGAATCTGCGTCTTCAATCACTAAACTGCATTTGTTTAATTAAGTGTCCATTCTACACAGACGCTTTTATATTTATTGAATCTTTACTGAAAGATACCACAGTGGACTTTTTTGGTGATTTTGTCCACTGCATGCTGTTTGCTTCCTTCCTTCTTTCCCTCCATACTTAGTTCCTGTGAAAAAATGCCTTGTCACACACACACACACACACAGACAGACAGAAGTTCTTAATTACGAAAAACAAAACCATAGATTATTTTTTGTAATTAAGAACTTCTTTCTTTCTTTTTTAAACCTGTGCTTTTTTCCCCTTTATTTATTTATTTAAATTTTTGATCATCTAGTATTTATTCAAAGCTGTTGTTTTTCTGCATTTTCTCTCTTTTACAATGAGCTCTCTCTCTCTCTTTTCTGGAAGTTCTCTAATGTAATTTGCTGCAGTTTATACTTCTTTCACGCCGTATTCCTCCTTTTCCTCTTCACAGGAGCCACTATAAGAGGTGGAGCTCGATGCTAGACGTCACTACAGTTCACCTGGTCGTCCAGATAGACAATAAAACCACATGCTGCATTTGTTTTTGTTTTGTTTTTCCTGTGTGTTTGCATTTGATGGAAGTTTTGGATTTGGAGTTTTGGGTTGCACGGTCGCCACGGTTACCGTATGAAACCTAGCTGCACCTTCTGCACCTGTGTTCATATTCGATTTAACGCCTCTTTATTATAATTTTCTTTCCTGCTCAGCCACTTTATTTCACTGGCAGTGTTTCAAAACTGATAATAAGAAGAAAAATGTGTCTGGATTCTCTGTACATATTCTAATAAAGCATTTATATGGGTGACACCAAGGAGTTTCTCTGCTTCTTTGCATATTTTGATCATATTTTAAATATATTGTAATTAAAATGCTAATAAAACAGTTCCTTAGGAGCAAAAGCTAGCAAACTGTATTCTCTGTGTTGCTGAGGTGGAATCATCAAGGAATCTGTATCAGTATCTTTTACTAGATAGAGTTCAGTGGTGCAGATGTTCTACTTCTGATCAAAAGGTTGTGAGCTCAAATCCCAGCACCACCAAGCTGCCATTGGTGCCCCCCTGTGCAATAAGGGTGTCTGCCAAATGCTATAAATGTATGTGTAATCGAGCAATAAAGTACCTTTTGGTACATTTCAAAAGGTCTCTAGCCTGAGTATGAATATTTGTTTTAGAAGATTCTTTCCTGCCATGATGCTTCATCTAAAACATCTAGGAAAGTCTTCTCTACAAATACAGGTGTCAGTTAATCCTTGATATCCAGCAGAAATGCAGATGTAAGTCTTTCATGAGAAAACCAGAGCCCTGGGTGAAGAAGATGAGAAATCTGGCCAGTAAAACCAGACTTGAATCATTATCATATGTGTAAAAGAGAAAAGAAAGACAGAACTGAGGGTGTTTACATGTTTAGTATGAACAGATTGGGAATTGGAGTCTTGGGAGGAGCACAAAATAGTGTTCATGATTACAGCAGCAGCTCTCAGGGACCGATCAACAGATTCTTGGCTGATATTAGACACCTGAGATTTCCCATCTACTGTTACATGATATTTCTGTCTGATAGATAGATAGATAGATAGATAGATAGATAGAGGCTACCATATTTGCTTAACTATAGCATGTGATCTGGTATTCTTTTTATATATAATTTATTTTTTATATAATAAAAAATCCAGAATCTCAGTAAAATATAATTCAGCAAATTAGTTGTATTATATTTTTCTAATCTGCTAAAAAAATATGTAAAACTCTATTCTCAAGAATTTCCTGTTAAAGTCGACAGACAATATTTAAGCTGTGTTGATTGGTTGTATTCAAACTGTTACTCGACCAATCACAGGACTTGCTTGGAGCCAATCGCTGATGTGGCCTCGTTATTTAAACTCAGGTGAAGCAACCCTTTTTTGGGTATTGTTCTTTGTTTGAGACACAAGTTGATTGTGTGAGTGTGGCCTTAGAGACTTTGTTTGTTTTAGCAGCTTTGCTAATTCATATTACCAACTAAAGGTTTGCTGTTTTTTTCTCCCTCAGTTTTCTCCCTTGCCTCTTGCTCAAAGGCTGAAGATATGGTTGTTGCAGCTTCCCATAATCCACCTGGATTTGAACCTCATGCCCAAAGTGTTCCTTCTGGGGTGAATCCGATGCAAGGAGCTCGACATGCAGGACCTACTCCCTACAGACCCCCCAATCTTAATCACCCGGACCGTCAACAGCAAGGCAACTGGCCGTTTTTCTATGTTCAACCCCCACAACCTTACATGCCTTGCCAGTGGCCCATGCCGATGAGTTATGTTCCTTATGGAGGCTTCCCTGGGATGGGTAAGTGGCTGTTTAGTTTGGCTCAATTGTGAGGTCCTATTAAAGGCTGTATACTGCAAAAGCTCTTAAGTGCTTGTTCTAACTTATTCTGTTAGTCCTCCTTCATGTAACATGATCTGTATCATCTGCTTTTATCATAAAAATTAACTGGTGACTTTCTTTTAATAATTAAACCGATCCCCCTGAGCAAAGCTGCAAATATCTCATCTTATCAATCCCCCTGTTGATATGGCCAAAAGTGGAACTAGCTTTGCTTCTTTAGCCTTAAATTGAACTTTTATCCATATCTTCTTTTGTCCAAGGTTATGGAATGGTGTTGCCACCCTTCCCTCCTGCCTCCTATGTAGAAGCTCCTGGTTATATCCTTCCCCACAACCAGTTGCACATGGTCGACTACAGACGCATGGTGTCGCCCCACCTTGCTCCCACGATGGCGTATCAGGCTCGTCGCTTCCGCTACCAGCACACACCATCTGGTCGAGTCATGGTCAGTTCAGAAGTTCAAACCGAGCCTGTTCATGCTGATTCTCACCAACAGGGCTGCAATGCTGTGACGAGCACCCAGAGCAGCTCCGAGTCAGGAAGAAGTACGGACTCTAGCGTTTTATCGCCTAAACCAAATGAAGGCAAATCCACTTGTCCTGAAAAGGGCTGCACTGTGTTGTCCAGCAGGATGCCTGGAGAAACAGCCAGAGTTGCTACTGTTCAAAATGGAGGGATTCTATTTGAAGCGGAGGAGGTAAGGATCGAATGTAGTGGCCCCCCTTCTGCAATGAAGATCACTCATTCCAAGGAGACCACTGAGCTAGCCAGCAATGCTGATGGTGAGCTCTTGCAGTGTAACATAGGATCTGCAGAGGATGTGGTCTTGCAGTGTTTTCAACCTGTGTCATTTGGAAATGATGAGGAAAGTGAAGGTATAAAAGATGCCTGCCACTTGGAGGATCCTTGCCCTGATATTCTAATGGTTTCATGTCCCTCAAATGGTTCAGTAAGCACATTAGATGGCTCAATTGTGGCACCGGTTGAACCAGTCAACAGTACACTGGTTGTTCAAGGGGATCCCAGCTTGGTAAAAAGTGCGCAGGAGATCTGTGGAAACCCCAAGAACATTCACTTAAAAATCTTGCGACTACCCCTTGACCTGCAGTGCTTGGACGAGTTGCGGCAGATGGAGGCCTCGGTCTGGTCTGTAGAGTCTTTAATGCCTTATGTGCCTACTTCAGAGTGGATGATGCAAAATAGCCTGATGACCTCAGGGGATCCATCTCTTGCCACAGTAATGAAGGCTCCTGCAGAGAGTAATCAACAATTAAACCACTTGCCAGAAGATGCAGCTCCATGTTTGCTGAAACCTGGAACAGTGTTTGAACTTGATGGCCAAGACCCTATGACTTCACTAGAATCCCTATCACCATTCCTCCCATCAGTGAGCAGACTAGCAGACTTTGGTAATTCATACTACAATAAACTATCCTCTAATTTTCAGAAGATCAGCAATCCTAGTAACTGGGCGAAGGGGCAACCTGAAGCCTGTCAAGATGTCAAAATCCAGTCTGGCCACCCAATCATTGTGACCCAAAGTCCCAATGATCCTAAGAAATTGAAAGATGAGACATCCAACCAAAGGGTTATATCTGGAGTTGGCCTTCCTGATCAGGAGCATTGCGTTGCAAATTTATTCCCAGATTTGCCTATCAAACGCAAAGTGCGGATGTGTGAAAGCTGTTTGAAACATGGTGCAAATGTCTGCCCTGGTAGTCCAAGCAGCAAGGCCTGCAACATGAGAAAACACAAAGTGGTGGACAAGCTCAAGAGTCCATTGTGTGCAACGTGCATGTGCAATCCTGAGAAAGCTAGGTCCTACGCGTCAACTATTAAAGGCAACCCGGAGTTGAATAACGCAAATAATGAAATGAGTGAAGTCTCAGAAAATGTTAATCCTCAAAAAATCTGCTCCAAAAAGTTGTTCAATGTTCAAAATACCTATTCGGGCAAACATTTGGAAAAATGCCCCATGTCCTGCCAGTCCAAGTTGCGAGAGCAGAATTGCTCGTGTGAGGTTAAGAAGGCTTCGCGCTCTACTTTGCCGTGGCACAATAACTGTCAGCATGGCGACCTCAACTGGGAAAGGAAGGAGGAAAACCTGGCTGTTTTGGCGATGGAGAAATGGATTGAAACCGAGCAGAATCTCATTGGTGGCAAGTCTTCAAATTCATCTAACTTTTGCAGAATGTTTAAGCCTATTGCTGTTTAATAGTTTTTTCACCTTTTTAGAGAAGTCGTGGAGAGGAAGCAGGCAGGTGTCTGATAGCGAGAGTACCAAAAGTGGAGGAAAGATGAAGACCCGCAATAAACCAAAACAATGTACACAATCACTAGGTGAGTATAGGTTTTGTGTGGTACCCTGGTCAGGATCATCCTGGGTCTCAAGATCTTGAAGACTTTGTGATTTTTCACTGGTGGTTCTGGGACTTGTTTGAAAGTTATGTCCCTAATGTGTGTTTAAAAATGGGTTTTTGGCCTTCCGTCAACATGTTTTCGTTGACTGAAAACACAGCTTTTTGCAAATGTTCAAGTCGATCGATTTGAAAACTGTTTACACGTTGCAGTGTGCCGTGACGTTTCAAAGAGTCGGAAAGTAAATAAACGGCGGCGGAAACGACTGTCGTCTGTAGCATCTTTTGTTTTGCTCATGCGCGGTACAGGGACGCAAGTGTTTTCAGACATTTGTGTAGATAAGCAACTTTTGTGAACCTGTTGTGGAACTAGTCTCCCGTGTTAGCATGTTGGGTGTAAAGCCACAAGTTTTTGGGGCTGAGGGCTTTGTGGTTAAGCATTTATTTTATTTTTAACATTCCTTTTTTTTTTTTTTTTTTTTTCCCTTTTCAGAAGTTCACAGAAGAGACACAAGATACTGAAGACACGATTTGCACATTGACTGAACAGACAAGCGCACGTTTTATCACGTTTTAAATGTCACGTATATATTTTTCCACTTCCTTTAAAGAAAAGCACAGCTCACTTTTATACAGTGATTAAATAAAGCACTTTTGATGTTTTCCATGATTTTTGTGGTTCTTGTGTACCAGTTTCAAATGGTTGTGGCAATTTAAGGCTAAGACTAAGTGGCATCTTAGTTTTTCAGATATTTGGCTTCTGATCAGATGTAAGCTCAAATCCCAGCACCACCAAGCTCCCACTAAAGGGTCCTGGCTTAGGGTGTAATGTGTAGACCATGAAGATTATGGATAAAATAATCATCAAAATGTTAGCTTAGTTTTGGGTTCAGCAGGTTTTGCATTTATCATGGTCTTTGGGTTCTAATGTGAGGCTGGATTTGAATGATGCTAGCACAGACTAGGGTCTAGTTTCCCCAAAGAGCAATAGAATGTTTAAAATTATATTTAATATTCTAAAGAGTAATACTTAACTCGCTGTCGAGCTACACATGCTTCAGATTCCAGTAACCTTGTTCCCTTCTGCTCTTGGGATGGTCCTAATCCTTCCTATTGCACTATTTTTAGATGGAGTTCGCTTCATGGAAACTAAAGCCTAAATGTCTGAGGTTGCTGTGGAAGTCAAACCATAATGAGCTGAAACTGAGAGAATGCTTGTGTGTTACAATCTGTGGTGGGGAAACTTTTACTTTAACATCTACATTTTGTGAAATCAGTCGTTCCTTATTTAGTCACGAGGGTCAAAACGTAACTGGTGAAACATGCAGCGAGTCACCAATCAGGGTCGAGCGCACGTTCTGACCGGCACTTGGTGTATCTACTGCTCACCAACATACAGTTCAGCATCAGTTCCACATCGAGCAGAACATTTAGAGAGGAATAAATGATGAAGAAACTCCAGACTGGAACTCGCCACAACACACGTGACTGCGTTTACATTTTTTTTTTTTTTTTTTTTTTTTTTTTTAGTTGAAAAGGTTTGGGGCTCATGATAATTGTAATACAATTATTAGCTGTTAGTGCTTAAGGCTGAGAGTTATCATTTTAAATGTGTTTATTATTAAACATATAAAAAAATACATGTACAATAAAATATATATACAAAAGGCATGCTGGATCAAAATTCCATCACAGTGACGCTAACCTCAGGCTAAACGCTAAGAACCTGTAACGAGTTGAATATCAACCGCTCGCTATACAGGAATAAACCGTAGCTACACGCCGTGTTACATCGTTAAGTCTCGCGGTGCGGTTAAGAATGTTTACGAACAAATAATTTATTCAAACTTAAAAAAAAAAATCAATAAATACAAAGACAGTCTTTCTCCAGATCAACGTTTTTCATCAAGGCTAACGATCAAAATTCTTATAGCTAACCATTTTCAATTCTATTTTCCTCCTAAAGCTAGATCGAGCTCGATTTGTTTCATATTCAGAAATCAAACAATTCATCATTAAGTTCGAAAATTCACCAGAATTTAAGTTAATCACATGACGGTAATGTCTAACCTGAATCTTCAAATAAATCAATAAATCGATTCAATTGGTGCTACTGTTTCTGAATCTCAGTAATGTAGTTATTTGCTGTATCACCATAGCAACACCAAACTTTCTCCTAAACGTTACTCTGGCTTCTTCCGTAAAGCTCCGCGAGCGTGTGAAACCTTGGCCCCCACTCGTCTAAATAATCGTAATCGAGCTCAAGATCGTCGTTAGATTGCAGCGAGCTGAGCGACTCGGCGACGGAGCCCTCCCCTTCGTAGGCGAACGTCTGGAGCGAATCGTACGCCGCTGCTCCGACATCCAAATCCGCTTCGCAAAGCTTTGCTAGCACGCAACTGTAAATGTTACTGGTGTTAGCATTAGCACTGGTTTTCTTAGCATCCTTCTGAGTGACGTAGCAAGACAGATTTGGGATCTCGGGCTGCTTTTCCTGTCGTAGCAAAAAGTTGTGTGGTTTTATGTCCTTGTCGTTAGCATGTCGCTGCTTAGTGCCGTTAAACACCAGTTCAGCATAGCTTAATGTTTCTGTGTGTGTCTTCCACAGTTTGGTCATGTCGAAGGCTACCGTGTCTTCCTCCCCGCCGCCTTCGTCATCGTAATGAACAATGTTTTCTCGCACGTTTTCTTCCTCGCCGCTGAGGAAAGGCTTTTTAGTGCCACTGCTTACAAGCAGTATGAGAACAAACAGTGCTGCAGAGAGAAAACACCAGAATTACTACAGTGAAGCAACATTTTACAGTCTTTACTCTCAACCCCCTTAATGATACACCCCTAAACCCTGCATCCTAAACTCCCAAAACCCTACCCCCCAAACACTTTAACCTCTAATTACTGGCATAAAGCATTTTACAGTCTCAACCCACTCAACAATACTTCTTTTAAACCCTGCACCCTAAACTCTAAACTCTACACAGTACACCCTGAACATGACCCCCTAAACCCTACGTCCTGAATGCTACACCTCAAACCCTACTCCCTAAACTCAACATTCCAAACACTAACCCTAAAACCTACACTTGAACACTACACCCCAAACCCTAAACTCTATTTCCGAAAACCATACACCCTAAATCATCCACTCAGGACACCACACCCCAAACCCTACACATAATGAGGTACCGAGCACGACGGAGCCGCAGGCCAGCATGGTGGTTAGCGCCGCCATGCTCAGGTTAGCTGGGAGTATGTGAGGTTCAGCGTTGCCGCAGAATGAGACGTCTCCGTCTGCGTCACACTCACACACTCGGATCGTCAAGGTGTGTGTGCTGGACAGGACCGGCTCTCCTCCGTCGGACACGGTGATGGGAAGGTGGTACACACTCTGCGCCACCCAGCCGCCCCGCCGCGTCAGGACCCTCGCAGAGTTATCTGACAGATGATGAGACAGACGATGAGACAGACAGACAGGGAAAGTGTGAGAGACAAGAAGACTGCTAGACTGTTACCGTGGTTATCTATGAGGGTGAAGTTGGGATTTGTCCGCGCTTCAGGAGCGAGCGAGTAACGGAAATGCTGCCCTCCAATCGGCTCGTCCGCATCCACTGCTCTTATCGATTGGACCAGCTAAGACACAAATCACAATTCAGTTATCAGGAACTCAGAACACACCAACGTGTGTGTAGTTACCTCCAGAAGTAACTCTACCTGTCCTGCTCTTGAGCTGTCACACAGGAAAGCTTCGCGATGATCCGCTATTGGTGGATTATCGTTGACGTCTAGAACTCTTATAGCCACAGACACACTCGCTGTTTTTAGTGGGTTATCTAACCAAACACAAACACACACACACAATTATTTTATGCAGCTCTTAAAACACCTACAAATAGATTTAAGTCAAAATCGCACCTGTTTCCATAGCAATCACAGTGAGATTATGCCAGCCGATGTTCTCTCTGTCTAGACGAAGGACAGTCATGAGAGAACCACTGACCACGCCCACTGAGAAATGCTGAGCGGGATCACTGGCACGATCAATCATGTACCTGCACACACATACACATTACAATTTACTAGTTCGCGGTTCGGTACGCACCTTGGATTTTAAGTCACGCTTCGGTTCCATTTCGGTGGGAACGCGAAACACAAAATTGGTTTATTATTATTATCAACATCAAAAGTTTACATTGTTAAAACAATTTGAAATAAAATGCTTGGTTGGTTAAATAATATATAAAATATTATTTTATTGTATTTTATAAAAATGAAATTTAATGAAATGAAAATTAAATGAAAATTAAATCTAGTAATCGGTGAAATTGGCCCAAATTCAATTAATCAAATAAAATTCAATAAATTCAACAGTTTACATTTGTTAGTGCAATACAGATGTGTGAGTTTGTGTGTTTACTTATTACAGTATACTTTAACAGATCTCCTTATAAGCTAAATTCTTGAAGCTGTACATAAAATGCTAAAGGATCCGTATCGCTAGTGTTGGCGAAAACCAGGAGGTGGCGTTTGTAGTTTTACTCACCGTATCGAGTTGTTAGCGGCGTCTGGGTCACGTGCCGAAACGGTGACCAGCGCAGTGCCGATTTCAGCGTCTTCGAGAACCTCGGCGTAATAAAGCGTGGAGCCGAACTGCGGCGGCTCGTCCACGTCCTCAATGTTCACCTGCACCATTGTGATATCGCTAAATGGACCGTTTATCAAGAAGCGCTTGTCCACGTGCGAGTTCGCAGCCTCCACTTTAATGACGTAGCTACGCGCCGTCTCGTAGTCCAGACGCTGAAACACAAACAAGGGTTAAATCGGCAAATGAACGTCAGCGATATGTACAGGTCTCAGACGGCTCTTTTTGCGAGCACCTGTTTGACAGTGATAACGCCATAGGTGTTGGTGGAGTCGGCGCCGACGTCGAACGCGTCTCGTCCTTTTCCGTCGATCACTCTGTAGCGCGTCTCCGCGTTGATACCCAGATCCTGATCCCGAGCTTCGACGTGACCCACTACAGAGCCGACCGGAGCGGATTCCGGGATGCTCATCTGATACACCTCTGAGAGAACAAGATTATGAATGAACCCAATGCGTTAAAAAACGTTAGCATATTAATATGCGTAGTGCAAAATATACAAAATGTTAGCTAGCATGGAAATACAAAAGAGGTCGATTCCACAACACTGTGGTTGATTGTGCCGGTTCAGATTAGCTTTCCAGATTAGCTTTTCTAACAACAGCTCTGGCAGGAGTTCTCATTTCTATAGTAACCACTCAATCACAGAGTGGTGAAGCTGTATCTTTAGGTTTTCCTTTCGTCCTTTTGTTTTGTTTAAATAACCCCAAGAGTGAGAGTGTTTAAAGCGACTACAACGTACACGAGAAAGTTTTTGTTCTCCCATAATATTACCGTAACTGACTAAAAAGTCAAATCTTTCGATCATGCTGTTAAAGGAAAACCATCAGCTGATGAACGACGCTGTTAGTTCTCACTTTGTGCGAAGCGGGGAGGGTTGTCATTGACGTCGCTCAGAGTGACGTTGACAGTTGTCGATGTTGTCAAACCTCCCAGCTGACCCGCCATGTCTTTAGCCTCAATTACCACCTCGTATCGACCCTTGACCTCTCGATCCATGTCCGGCAATGACACTCGCACCTCACCTACAGAAAAAGACAAAGATATGAGTATAAAGAGAACTTCATTTTTTAAAATTTTTTTATTAGCAAATAAACTCTTTCCACGAAAAACTGCTAACATGGTTAACACGGCTTCCCTGAGGAAAAAGCCAATAACTGACCAATCAAAGTGCAATTTCTTTTTTCATGTGACTTTAATAATTTATAAATAGATAAATAAAAATATTAAACAAAATCTGTAATACACCCAAGCCTGAGACACAAACGAAATTTCATTTTGTGCTAGCTACTCACTGAGCTAGCTTAGCTGGGATGCTAGCTAAGCTGCATAGTTATACTAAAAAAAAAGATTTATTTGGCAACTTCAAGCTCTTTATTTAGATTGAGCAGAATGTTAGCTGAAGCATTGAGGTAATCGATTTGTGCGTCTGATTCTTGCCTGTGTGTCGATCCACAGAGAAATACGGCTGTCCCTTCACAACACTGTACACCACTCGAGCGCTGTTACCGTACGACGGGTCATCAGCGTCCGTCGCCGTCACCCGAATCACAGATGTTCCTACGATCGGAAAACATAAACCCGTTCATTCAGAGAAGTCTCCGTATGAACCTCAGAGGACAAACAGAAAGATCAGATATAGATTAGATTTCTAAGTTAGACTGAGAAAACTGCTTTTCTTTCCCCGAGGGTTCACCTTAGACTTAGTTTAAAGCTAAATAAAACAGAGAAGATAGAAATCAATGCACTTTTGTAGTCACTTTTGACTCACATTTTTCTAATAGTGTACAACCTACCAACAGGAGACATCTCAGGTACGGTGGCCTTGTAGGGTCCATCTGGGAATTTGGGCTCGTTGTCATTAATATCCTGGATCTTGACGATGAAGCGTGACTCGGGTTCGAGCGCCTGGCCTGTGTGGCGGTGAGTTACCTGAGCACGCAGGATGTAGTGTTCTTTCATCTCACGGTCCAGCCTCTGTACAGCGTGGATATCACCTACACACACACACACACACACACACACACACACAC
>JAAIIK010025378.1:0-22008 GCA_014706435.1 Silurus glanis
CAGGGCAGACAGGCTCCTGGGTCTGTAACCAGGGCAGACAGGCTCCTAGGTCAGTAACCGGAAAAGACAGACTCTAGAAAAGTAACCTGAGCAGTCCATCTCTGGGTATTAGGTCAGACAGATTCTAGGCAAATAACCAGAGCAGACAGACTCCTAATTAAGTAACCAGGGCAGACAGACTCATAGGTAAGAAATGAGCATACAGTCTCCTAATTAAGTAACTAAAGAATACAGTATTACAGTACAGTGGCGCTACCAGTCTTGAGGAGAGTGGTAACCACTGCAGATAGTCCCTAGGTATGTAACCAGAATGGACAGTCCTTTGGCAAGTAGGCAGGGCACAGTCAGCAGGCCAGCCACCAAAACCAACTGACCCCAATGAGTACATGTAAATTAAAACTTTTTTCATTTGCTCAAATTCATGCAACAGTCTATTCAATTCATCGACAGGTAGTCCCCTGCAAATCAGGCAGTTCGTGCAGAATAAACAGTCCTAAAGCTAGTAACCAACAATCAGTGCCTTGTCATGAAATTGGAAAATAGTTCACCAGGAATCAGTCAGCAGTCAGTCAGCCAGAAACAGGGGTGACCGAGCTTTTCTGCAAGGTGTGGTCAGGGTGTGGGTGCAGGTTTTCATTCTAATCAAGCAAAATTGGACACCCCCCGGCACAAAATGACCACATCAAAAGTAACTTGGACAGTCTGTGACCAGGTCACTGTCACTGGATAAGTAAATATGTGCGTGTGTGAGCGTGTGTGTGTGTGTGTGTGTGTGTGTGTTTTACCTGTAGAAAACAAGCCGTTTCATAGAGTAACTCCACAGTACTGTGTGTAATTTCCAGGTTTCCTGTGTAAGCGTATTCAATGATGGTCTGCAGTGTTATGGGATCCACGTTCCTCAAGTGGACATGTGACTGTTTGCTCTCGCTTAGCCCACTCATAAACATTGCCCTGAAATGCACACAAAAGTAGAAATCGATTTTACAGTACCCTTTCCCACTCAAAACGTTTTACTGTCTACGAACATCAAGAACAATCCAGACTTTCAGAAACCTCTGGAGTGCTATTTACAGAAACACAACATCATTTTTTGGGTGTGTTTGAGGTGTGCATTCAACTTTTCCAACGCACAAACTTCCCTACAATCCTACCTGAAGTAGGAGCTGCATGTGGCCAGCATGATTTTATGGCAGTGGAACTCGTGGTCCTCCACCAAAAGCGTGATGTCTGTTAGTAACTTTTCATCATAAAACAACTTGAGCTGGTCGAGAACAGAGAGAGCGAACTTCGAGTTCGCCGAGCAGGATTCCCCTTCCTCCGTCATCCTCTCGTCCCATCAGTCAAAATAAAAATGCAAAAAATCTTTACACTTTAACGTCTAGCCGGAGAAAAAAAAAAAAAAAAAGTCTTCAATAGTCACAAGTCAGGGCAACAAAAGGAGATAAATAAAAGTCGGTCTAATTGTCGTCTTTCCCGAATGTGAGGTAGAAGGAAAGATGGCGACTCGGCCACAATGTCAGTGCTGCGTGAGGTCCGATGTGTGTGTCTGTAAACAAAAAAATAATAAAAATCAGAAAAACGCATACGATCGTGCAGAATTCCTCACGGGTGTTCTTCATCATCAACACATTTACTCTACACATTCATCGCAGCTCATTTCAATTTTATTTACTGGATATGCAAAAACAGCATTTTTATATTGATCCACATGACCTCCGTTTTCGTGAAGGGCAAGTCTAAAACATGTAAAGATCTAAAACTCCATGTAAACCCTGCAAGCGTGAAAGAAAAGATACAAAGCCAGGAAAGAGATCGCTACCGTTTCAAGGATTTGAAAACCGAATGAGGGAAAGACAGACTGAGCCTGACAGAGAGAGGACGAGACAGAAACCGGCAGAAAGAGACAGCGAGACCAACGGAGAGAGATTCAGTGAAACAGACAGAGACACACACACACAAAGACAGACTAAAGGAGAGAGAGTGACCGAGAAAGACAGACAGAGAGAGAGACAGACAGAGGTACTGACAGAATAACAGAGAAACTTTGAGACAGAAAGAAAAACAAACTGGCAGAAAACAGACAGAGAGAACAACAGAGAAACTGACAGACAGAAAGAATGACAGGGACTGAGACAAAAAGACAGAGACTGAGACAGAAACAGACTGAAAGAGAGTCAGACAGACAGAATGACAAAGGGTGACAGAGAGAAAGAATGATGGAGACTGAGACAAAAGACAGACAAAGACAAACTGACAAAGAAAGAGAGAGAGACAGACGGACAAAATGACAAAGACTGACAGACAAAAAGACAGAGATACTGAGACAGAATGACAAAGACTGAAACAAAAAGAGAGATTGACAGGCAGACAGACAGACAGACAGACAGAATGACAGACAGACAGACAGACGCCTCCAGCACGTGGCCCATAAATTCTCTCTCTATTATATTCAGTCTCATCAGAATCCTTCAAATTGTTTCTCCTCATTAATCACTGATATAAACCTCAGTGTTGAAAGCAGCTAAACCCCAGTGTGTGTGTGTGTCACTAACAACCCTTTGATTTTGTATTCACACTCACTCTCACACACACACACACACACACACACAGAGCCAAACCTCCACACTTTCAGCAGATTGCTTCAGAAGGTGCGGCTCCGCCCGAGATACCGCGTTTAACCCAAAACAACATCGATACCAGCCGATTTATAGGAAAATAAACGACAGAATACAATTTTTGAATAAATAAATGAGTAAATAAATAAATACCCGAGAACTACAGCAGCGTTATAACTCGGGTATGATACACGGACCAGGAGGATTAGCATTAGCCGAGTTTCACTTAAACACACAGACCGGGTTCTTACCTGAGATCCGCAAAACGACTCAAATCTCTCCTCCGAGAAATAAAACCGAATTAGTAATGTTCATTGTTATTGTTATTATGGCGCCCAATCCCCCAGCACAAGCTAGCGATAAGATTAGCACAGCCGCTAGCGCGCTAGTCGTTTGCTAGCAAACAATTCGGATTAACTAAAAAAATTAAAGAAAAACGTGCATTCGTACAAGTCAGAAACGAACCGTAAACGACTCATTGTAATAAACTGTGCATTTTTACCCTGCAACAAAAAAAAAATATTTATTCCTGTTTATTCTTTCAGTAAGTGCTAATATGAAGCTAAGTCGAAAAAAAAGATGAAACCGCCCGTAAAGGGATAAACGTGATACTGAAGAATATTCAGCGGTTTTTTTTTTTATGTATTATTTCTTATTATAATTTGTATTAACGTCCCAGAGTGTAAACTCGAATAAGAAGTAAACCGAAGAAGTGAGCTCGAATCAGCTATATCATTATTTATAATAATAACAGTCAAGAAGACTGAACCGGAACGAGGTGATTCGCGGAGTCGAGCAAAAAAAAAAAAGGAGTCGGTTCCTGCTGTCGGTTCAGCGCGCATGCGCAGGAGGAGAACGAGAACGCAATGGGGGGGCCAAGCGCTGCAGTCATGAGTGGGGTTTTTCCAACTTGGTCTTGCAAGAACAATACCAAACTGTATTAATTGAAATGGAAATAAAAGCTGGCATGGGGTTTCCCCTTGTTTATGAAATGTAGAAACAGTATTTGCCTTCAAATGTACTTAAGAATCCAAAAGTGCTACGATTTATTATAACTATAATGTTCCTATGTTCACTTTTATCACAAAATTCTTTACTTAATCAACTCAGTTTATGTGTAAAGACTGTAATGCGACTCTCAGCACACCGATCTATTAATAGAACGATATTAAACACTGATATCTATTTGTCATGCGCCGAATGCTGTTTGTATAGTAACCAGTCGATCATGAGGCTTTGTATGGCAGATACTGTACATATACTGTATAATAACAAAAGGTACAATGGCAAGCAAATGAAGAAGAAACCAAGTCCGGCAGTTCCATATGGAAGCACCAAAAAAAATACAGTCAATACATAATCTATATATTCCCTCTTCTGAAACCTGCCCAACTATTAGCTCATACGCCACCTTATAACCAATATAATGGTACCGATCCATCGCTATCCCATCAAAGTAACGTGATTTACTCATATACACAAGCCTGTTAACGATTCTCCAACACGGAAACCACCGCAAAAACCCGTCTGTTCTTCCGACATTCATTACTCTCGACAAATCACGCCTTCGGAAGTTAAAAGCGAGACCCATTGTTTTCAACGATGCGTCAAATATGCCGATTCGGATTCTAATCTAGATTCTTTAAATAGACTGATTTGCCCGTGTACCGCAATATCACATGTAATATAGAAACACATAATAATGCAAAAGGTTAAAAAAAAATAAATGTATTCTCTAAAAATACTCCACACAACCGAAAGCCTTATTCGGGCGGGATTTGTTTATCAGATAACAAATAAAATGTTTTATATGTCGTCTCATTTTTCACAGACAGCAATAAAATGACTAGTAGTGAGATTCTAGCAGGTTGTGTTCTGTGACCCGTGTCAGGTTTTTAGCCGACGGTCTTAACGTTTATGTACGTGAAGTTCGCTGCGATTAGCATAGCAGTTGCTAGCGCTCGGCAAACCCATTTGGCACACCTTAGTTTGTCTCATCACTATAATGTAATGATGCAAAATATTAACATGGTTCATGTAAATGACTAGAAGAGCTTAAATACTTTATGCAGTAAATTAATTTCAAAACCCAAAGTGTATATTTGATTGAGATTCCTGAGGTAAAATTCCTATTATTTAGCAAGAACTCACTAAACAAACTTACTTTGGGATTTGAATGTTTATTTGGGAAGCCCTTGAGCAAGGCCCTCAACCCTCAGTGCTCCAGGGGTGCTGTATCATGGCTGACGATGCACTCCGACCCCAGATTTCTAACATCATGGGATACGCACATATCAAATTACAAACATCGTCTGAACAATCAGATTTGTGGTATACAACATTGTTTTTCTCGAACAACTAGATATCAGTTTTACACGCTGTAAAACCCTGGAGTTTATGGGTGAGCACGAGGACTCAGGAGGCAGCAGACCTTCAGTGAAGATTTGTCTGCATAGTCTAGAAGTCTAGAAGTTAGCATTTTTGAAGGAATGAGAAAAACATGATCATAGCTAATTATTATTTTACAGTGTAGCGTAGTGTAGACGTCATTGCCAAGGAAGAAGAAGAAGAAGCTGGTTCAGAATTCCTTTCATACCTTTTATTCCTTCTTTACATTTTTTATTGTTGACCTTAGTTTAAGGTAAATTAATATACACATTTGAGTAAATATTTAAAAGTACTGATAACAGATTTTGTATAAATAAAAAGGTCGGAAAATAAATTTGTTCCAAGTGCTTTTTTTAACCTCCCAGCAGTGGGCGCCACTCACTCACTTAATAGTCGATTATTGTTGTTTTTTAAATTATTATTATTTCTTATTTTTTTATGGTGAATTTTATTATTATTATTATTATTATTATTATTATTATTATTATTATTATTAATAAATGTACTGAACGTTTCTCAGTGCTTTAATAATCAGCAACAAGAATATGTTTTTGTTTCATTTGGAAATGTCAGCTCTGGTGAGTCATATCATTTGACTCACCAATAAGTATCGACCCTTTCGACTCTTATACGCCCCCCCCCCTCCCCAAAAAGTTGTTGTTCATGACTAAACTGGCTGTAATTGCTCTCCAAATAACGAACAGTTGTTCAAGTGAACAAAACCGTACCTTTCTTTGTATTTGCCCTGCTTTGAACGTTCACATAAAAGAACCGACTCATCGAGCCGACTCATTTGACACGTTACTCATTTTTGGTCTATAAAAAATTTGGTAAAATGCGTATGATTAACACGAATGATTAATAAAGAATGTGAATTCAAGAATCTTGAACCTTTACTTGCCTGTAATGAAAATATGATCTGTCCATATAGAATGTATATATAATTAAAGAATTATGATAAATAAAATGCTGCAAGTGAATGTTTATGATTTTATTCTCACTATTTCTTTATTTAAAAAAGTAAAAAATAAACATATTTTTGCTTATGGTATCCCTTATGAATACTTATGAGCACTTTTCTCAGGGTTGCAGTAGCTCCAAAACAGGGGTAGGGGGAACTTATAAGTGGTCACAGGTGAGAATAATAAAACTCAACCCAACTTCCAAGGTCGGTATCCGTGTGCTTTTTTTCCCGACTCGCAATTTTGCAAATGATTCCACTTTTTGGATTGGTTTGAACCTACTGGGAAAGCACACGTTCATATGTGGCATCTGCATCTGGGTAACTTTATAACCTGCAAGTGAATGAGCCATGGAAGGTAAATACTACAAGTTTGTTACTATAATAAACAAAATATTGACAGCACTTAATGCTCATAATCCATTTATGTACCTCATTGATGTCTGTGAATGTGGAAATATTTAGCATATAATGATTTATATATATATTTTTATGTATTTTAGTGTGTAACTATAAGAATTGCTCCTTGGACAGTGCTGTGAAAATCTCATGAGATTAAACAGTGTTTAAACAGTGGCCTGGATTGACACAAGTTTAAGACTGATTTGTTTGGTTTTTGTACACTTTGGGGCTGGTTTTAGGTTCCCAGATTGGTCAGACTGCTTCTGAGTGGTCAGGTTTTTGTTTGATTCGATGATGATGGTGGTTTTGGGTACGTCCAGGCCAGTTGGGTTGACTGTCTTTGTTGGAAAATCAGGTATAGTCTGTTTTCATTTAGTCCAGTGGACTAGCCGTGATACCCAGTGAATCTGGTTCTTGCTGGTCTGGATGATTAGACTACATCTAGCTTGTCAGGTTTGTTTGGTTCGATTGCATCACAGGTTATTGATATCTACAGGCTGGTTGGTTTGAATGAATGACTAGATCCTGTAGGTCCTTCTTGGTTTTAGTGAGGTTGATGGATTCTGGCAGGTTCTGGACTGGATGGTTAGGCTACCTCTAGCATGTAGGGGGTTTTGTACACTTTGGGGCTGGCATAAGTTTGCCAGGTTGGTCAGACCACTTCTGGGTGGTCAGGTTTGTTTGACTTGATTTTAGTACAGGCCAGTTGATTTGAAGATCTAGTTTAGTCGGTTTCAATTATTGTGATGATTATTTGATTGGTCAGGCTGGTTCTTGCAAGTCTAGTGGACTAGTCCTGATACACAGTGGGTCTGGTTCTTGCTTTTGTAGTTGGTCAGACTACAGCTTGTCAGGTTACACCTGGCTGATCAGGTTTGTATCAGTGTTTTTATTTTGTTATTGAAGTTTCATGGATTCGGAACACATACAGGCTGGATCTGTACCGGATGGTCAGGCTAGGTTTGATTAGTCTGATGGTGTTAGATGTCAGGGACACCTTCTGGCTGATCAGGTTGGTCAGACTACATCTAGCTTGTCAGGTTACAGCAGGCTGGTCAGGTTTGTTTGGTTTGTTTGTATCTGTATGTTTTTGTTTTTTTCGCCTATCTACAGGCTAGTTGGTTTGACTGAATGACTGCTTGGTTCTAGCTGGTCATGATCATTTTCATGTGGTTTGGTGTATATTGGACACATACAGGCTGGTTCTGGACTGAATGATCAGGCTACCTCTAGGATGTCATGCTAGGTTTGATTGGTTTGATGGTGTTAGATGATGGAGACACATACAGGTTGATTCTTGCTGGTCAGGTTTCCTAGCCTGGTTAGTGAAACTGGTTCTTGCTGTTCTGAAGATTCAGATCACATCTGACTGAATGATTGCCTGGTTCTTGCAGGTCATGCTAGCTTTGATTGGTCTCTAACATGTCCGGCTAGGTTTGATTGGTCTTATGGTGTTAGATGTTGGGGATACCTACAGGCTGGTTCTGGCTGGTCGGGTTGACTAGCCTGGTTGGTGAGATTAGTTCTGGCTGGTCAGACTTGTTTGGTTTAATTATATAAGAGGGGTATTGGACACCTACGGGATGTTTTTTCATGGTCCTGCAAAACATCTCATGATGGTCTAAGCTGTCTAACCCTGAAAAACTTTATTCAGGTGGAACTAAGGGCCTGGGAAATTTGACATAACCATTGTTCAATCACAATATGCTTTTGGAAGAGTGTTGCAGAAATGTATTTTTACATGTATTTTTCGATTTTTATTGCAAAAGAAAAAGAAATCGATGAATCTGTATAATAACTTCTTTTTATTTAGTTTGTTCTGGTGTGGTGAATAAAGTATTTGTTTGTCATTCTAGTTCTTTTTCTCTGTGTTTGTTCAACAGATCCAAGCAAACCCTCTCAGCCCATGTTGGGTGAACGTTCGGGCAGTCATCCCAGGCCATTCTTCTATGTCCAACCAGCAGGGCAGCCATTTTACACATATCAATGGCACATGAATCAGCCTTACAGCCAGCATGGCTTCCCTGGATCGGGTAAGTCATGGCAATCCATGACGGCTGTCAAGAAATTTAACACATGTAAGAAAATGTTCATAATCTGCGTGGCTTCTAATGGTTGCTCTCATTTGCCTTCTCAGCCTTCCATTTCGGTCGCCCCTACATGCTGCCTTATTCCTACCTGCAGTATCCTGGTTACATCCTGCCTCACGCCGCCATGCACCCTGTGGACTACCGCAGGATACACGAGCGAAACTTTCAGCACGCCCCTGGATGTGAAGCCACTCTCCGGCAGTACCAGCACGGCCAAACTGTTCCAAGAGAGACGACGTGCGTAGGAGCCCAAACGGACCCGAGCGAAGCCTTAAATAAACTTATGGAGTGTTTGGACCAGCTGCGTGCCAGCGACAGCTCTCAAACCTCAGGGAGTCTGTCACCTTTAACCAAGGAACAAATGTGTGAGGAAGAAAGTGGAAGCATGGGAAAGAAAGTAACGAGCAACTCCAACATGGCGGAAGACGATAGAGATACGACTTGTAGTCGTGTTGAACACGTCACTCAAGAGGAGGAATCATCTCTGGCTTCAGGGAAGGAAGAAGAAAAGAACGAGGTTGTGTACCAAGACTGCTCAGAGAGCCACTCGGACTCACTAAGCGCTAATGAGAAAAACCCGAACGAGAAGGTCCAAGATGGAAAGGAGATCGAATGGAAGGGTTGTCTCATCAGTCGACCTTCATCGCAGTCCTCTCCTGCGTGCTCGTCTTCAACCCGAAAGGCTGAAGATCAAAGTGCAATCCAGAAAGCACAAGATATTTCATGCTGTATCCTCCACTTGCCATTTGAGAAGGTGCTGTCTTCTGGTGTTTATGGAGCTAGCATTTCTTCCCCGTCGCTTGGGTCACCATTAAATTACACTTATCACCCCCCTCACCTAGCTCATGAGCGTGTCAGCGTTTTAAGTCCCTCCCTGGACGAGCTGTCGTCGCACGACGAGCTCATCTCAACCGATATAGACGACATCGACCTGTTTCCGACGCGAATCTACACCCGAGGGAAACTCGCCGAGGTCGCGTCCAGGAGATGCCACAGTTCCGACCTGTGCTTGCTGTATCCGAAGAGACTGACATGCACCACTTGCGGATCTCACACCTTCAAAGAGCTGAACAGGGCCAAATCGTGCCATTATGATGATGTGGAAGATTCGGACGAGGTCGAGGCCCAGCGACGCCTCCGAAACGCAGCTGGGAAGGGTCACGTGACCAGGAGAACACACTCGCAGTCGAAGTACAAATTCAGAGCTTCGCATCACCGAGAAAAGGCAGAAAGTCAGCATGATTCGTCGCGTTCTGAGCTTTTTTGCTACGAGACATGCACATGCTCGACGGGGAAGAGCCCCAAAGCGGCTAACGCTCGCCAAGGTGAGGAGTTCAGAGCAGCTCTTAGTTTTCTCACACACGTAGTTCTTAAGAAGACCACAAAGAAAAGAAAAAGGCACATTTATTTCCCACATGATTAAAAAGAAGGAATGAATGAAGTGTCTGGGGACACAGTTCTAGTGAAGGGGAAGATTTAGATGGCTGGGTCTGATGATTTATTGATTGCTCGATTGACTTGAGTCCTTTTGTTTCAGCAGAGCGATGGTGCAGAGCAACCTCGGATCAGCTCCCGAGGGACAGCGTTGGCGTGAACACCAGATCAAAAGCATGCCGAGCTCAGCCGTTACCGCAGCGACCACGTAACCAGCACTCTTCTTTCACCCTTCATTTGTCTTCGTTTCATTCTAGCAGGAGTAATTAACATCTGACCAGGAGAATTCTCTTGCGTCTGGTGAACTTCATCATTGTAGACCATCCCCAAAAACGCAGAGCTGAACCTCACGCACTTACAGTCTTGATTAATAGTCATAGAGCAATAAGTGATGAGTACACTGGGTAAAGTGTGTGTGTGTGTGTGTGTGTGTGTGTGTGTGTGTGTGTGTGTGGTACAGAAAGACTGACGCAGAGAAATGCTCGCTTTAAGCCACCGGTGTGTCAGGGTTCCAGAAACGACGAAGAGGACGATAACGATGAGCGTGAGGATGAAGAGGAAGAGCAGGAAGTGGTTCAGTACCACAGGACAAAAGGTGTGAATCTCGAACCGCAGTCCACTCGCATTTACTTTCTTTCTTTTTTTTTTCCTTTTTTTTTTTTTTTAATGGAACGAATCTGCGTCTTCAATCACTAAACTGCATTTGTTTAATTAAGTGTCCATTCTACACAGACGCTTTTATATTTATTGAATCTTTACTGAAAGATACCACAGTGGACTTTTTTGGTGATTTTGTCCACTGCATGCTGTTTGCTTCCTTCCTTCTTTCCCTCCATACTTAGTTCCTGTGAAAAAATGCCTTGTCACACACACACACACACACGCACACACACACACACACACACACAGACAGACAGAAGTTCTTAATTACGAAAAACAAAACCATAGATTATTTTTTGTAATTAAGAACTTCTTTCTTTCTTTTTTAAACCTGTGCTTTTTTCCCCTTTATTTATTTATTTAAATTTTTGATCATCTAGTATTTATTCAAAGCTGTTGTTTTTCTGCATTTTCTCTCTTTTACAATGAGCTCTCTCTCTCTCTTTTCTGGAAGTTCTCTAATGTAATTTGCTGCAGTTTATACTTCTTTCACGCCGTATTCCTCCTTTTCCTCTTCACAGGAGCCACTATAAGAGGTGGAGCTCGATGCTAGACGTCACTACAGTTCACCTGGTCGTCCAGATAGACAATAAAACCACATGCTGCATTTGTTTTTGTTTTGTTTTTCCTGTGTGTTTGCATTTGATGGAAGTTTTGGATTTGGAGTTTTGGGTTGCACGGTCGCCACGGTTACCGTATGAAACCTAGCTGCACCTTCTGCACCTGTGTTCATATTCGATTTAACGCCTCTTTATTATAATTTTCTTTCCTGCTCAGCCACTTTATTTCACTGGCAGTGTTTCAAAACTGATAATAAGAAGAAAAATGTGTCTGGATTCTCTGTACATATTCTAATAAAGCATTTATATGGGTGACACCAAGGAGTTTCTCTGCTTCTTTGCATATTTTGATCATATTTTAAATATATTGTAATTAAAATGCTAATAAAACAGTTCCTTAGGAGCAAAAGCTAGCAAACTGTATTCTCTGTGTTGCTGAGGTGGAATCATCAAGGAATCTGTATCAGTATCTTTTACTAGATAGAGTTCAGTGGTGCAGATGTTCTACTTCTGATCAAAAGGTTGTGAGCTCAAATCCCAGCACCACCAAGCTGCCATTGGTGCCCCCCTGTGCAATAAGGGTGTCTGCCAAATGCTATAAATGTATGTGTAATCGAGCAACAAAGTACCTTTTGGTACATTTCAAAAGGTCTCTAGCCTGAGTATGAATATTTGTTTTAGAAGATTCTTTCCTGCCATGATGCTTCATCTAAAACATCTAGGAAAGTCTTCTCTACAAATACAGGTGTCAGTTAATCCTTGATATCCAGCAGAAATGCAGATGTAAGTCTTTCATGAGAAAACCAGAGCCCTGGGTGAAGAAGATGAGAAATCTGGCCAGTAAAACCAGACTTGAATCATTATCATATGTGTAAAAGAGAAAAGAAAGACAGAACTGAGGGTGTTTACATGTTTAGTATGAACAGATTGGGAATTGGAGTCTTGGGAGGAGCACAAAATAGTGTTCATGATTACAGCAGCAGCTCTCAGGGACCGATCAACAGATTCTTGGCTGATATTAGACACCTGAGATTTCCCATCTACTGTTACATGATATTTCTGTCTGATAGATAGATAGATAGATAGATAGATAGATAGATAGATAGATAGAGGCTACCATATTTGCTTAACTATAGCATGTGATCTGGTATTCTTTTTATATATAATTTATTTTTTATATAATAAAAAATCCAGAATCTCAGTAAAATATAATTCAGCAAATTAGTTGTATTATATTTTTCTAATCTGCTAAAAAAATATGTAAAACTCTATTCTCAAGAATTTCCTGTTAAAGTCGACAGACAATATTTAAGCTGTGTTGATTGGTTGTATTCAAACTGTTACTCGACCAATCACAGGACTTGCTTGGAGCCAATCGCTGATGTGGCCTCGTTATTTAAACTCAGGTGAAGCAACCCTTTTTTGGGTATTGTTCTTTGTTTGAGACACAAGTTGATTGTGTGAGTGTGGCCTTAGAGACTTTGTTTGTTTTAGCAGCTTTGCTAATTCATATTACCAACTAAAGGTTTGCTGTTTTTTTCTCCCTCAGTTTTCTCCCTTGCCTCTTGCTCAAAGGCTGAAGATATGGTTGTTGCAGCTTCCCATAATCCACCTGGATTTGAACCTCATGCCCAAAGTGTTCCTTCTGGGGTGAATCCGATGCAAGGAGCTCGACATGCAGGACCTACTCCCTACAGACCCCCCAATCTTAATCACCCGGACCGTCAACAGCAAGGCAACTGGCCGTTTTTCTATGTTCAACCCCCACAACCTTACATGCCTTGCCAGTGGCCCATGCCGATGAGTTATGTTCCTTATGGAGGCTTCCCTGGGATGGGTAAGTGGCTGTTTAGTTTGGCTCAATTGTGAGGTCCTATTAAAGGCTGTATACTGCAAAAGCTCTTAAGTGCTTGTTCTAACTTATTCTGTTAGTCCTCCTTCATGTAACATGATCTGTATCATCTGCTTTTATCATAAAAATTAACTGGTGACTTTCTTTTAATAATTAAACCGATCCCCCTGAGCAAAGCTGCAAATATCTCATCTTATCAATCCCCCTGTTGATATGGCCAAAAGTGGAACTAGCTTTGCTTCTTTAGCCTTAAATTGAACTTTTATCCATATCTTCTTTTGTCCAAGGTTATGGAATGGTGTTGCCACCCTTCCCTCCTGCCTCCTATGTAGAAGCTCCTGGTTATATCCTTCCCCACAACCAGTTGCACATGGTCGACTACAGACGCATGGTGTCGCCCCACCTTGCTCCCACGATGGCGTATCAGGCTCGTCGCTTCCGCTACCAGCACACACCATCTGGTCGAGTCATGGTCAGTTCAGAAGTTCAAACCGAGCCTGTTCATGCTGATTCTCACCAACAGGGCTGCAATGCTGTGACGAGCACCCAGAGCAGCTCCGAGTCAGGAAGAAGTACGGACTCTAGCGTTTTATCGCCTAAACCAAATGAAGGCAAATCCACTTGTCCTGAAAAGGGCTGCACTGTGTTGTCCAGCAGGATGCCTGGAGAAACAGCCAGAGTTGCTACTGTTCAAAATGGAGGGATTCTATTTGAAGCGGAGGAGGTAAGGATCGAATGTAGTGGCCCCCCTTCTGCAATGAAGATCACTCATTCCAAGGAGACCACTGAGCTAGCCAGCAATGCTGATGGTGAGCTCTTGCAGTGTAACATAGGATCTGCAGAGGATGTGGTCTTGCAGTGTTTTCAACCTGTGTCATTTGGAAATGATGAGGAAGGTGAAGGTATAAAAGATGCCTGCCACTTGGAGGATCCTTGCCCTGATATTCTAATGGTTTCATGTCCCTCAAATGGTTCAGTAAGCACATTAGATGGCTCAATTGTGGCACCGGTTGAACCAGTCAACAGTACACTGGTTGTTCAAGGGGATCCCAGCTTGGTAAAAAGTGTGCAGGAGATCTGTGGAAACCCCAAGAACATTCACTTAAAAATCTTGCGACTACCCCTTGACCTGCAGTGCTTGGACGAGTTGCGGCAGATGGAGGCCTCGGTCTGGTCTGTAGAGTCTTTAATGCCTTATGTGCCTACTTCAGAGTGGATGATGCAAAATAGCCTGATGACCTCAGGGGATCCATCTCTTGCCACAGTAATGAAGGCTCCTGCAGAGAGTAATCAACAATTAAACCACTTGCCAGAAGATGCAGCTCCATGTTTGCTGAAACCTGGAACAGTGTTTGAACTTGATGGCCAAGACCCTATGACTTCACTAGAATCCCTATCACCATTCCTCCCATCAGTGAGCAGACTAGCAGACTTTGGTAATTCATACTACAATAAACTATCCTCTAATTTTCAGAAGATCAGCAATCCTAGTAACTGGGCGAAGGGGCAACCTGAAGCCTGTCAAGATGTCAAAATCCAGTCTGGCCACCCAATCATTGCGACCCAAAGTCCCAATGATCCTAAGAAATTGAAAGATGAGACATCCAACCAAAGGGTTATATCTGGAGTTGGCCTTCCTGATCAGGAGCATTGCGTTGCAAATTTATTCCCAGATTTGCCTATCAAACGCAAAGTGCGGATGTGTGAAAGCTGTTTGAAACATGGTGCAAATGTCTGCCCTGGTAGTCCAAGCAGCAAGGCCTGCAACATGAGAAAACACAAAGTGGTGGACAAGCTCAAGAGTCCATTGTGTGCAACGTGCATGTGCAATCCTGAGAAAGCTAGGTCCTACGCGTCAACTATTAAAGGCAACCCGGAGTTGAATAACGCAAATAATGAAATGAGTGAAGTCTCAGAAAATGTTAATCCTCAAAAAATCTGCTCCAAAAAGTTGTTCAATGTTCAAAATACCTATTCGGGCAAACATTTGGAAAAATGCCCCATGTCCTGCCAGTCCAAGTTGCGAGAGCAGAATTGCTCGTGTGAGGTTAAGAAGGCTTCGCGCTCTACTTTGCCGTGGCACAATAACTGTCAGCATGGCGACCTCAACTGGGAAAGGAAGGAGGAAAACCTGGCTGTTTTGGCGATGGAGAAATGGATTGAAACCGAGCAGAATCTCATTGGTGGCAAGTCTTCAAATTCATCTAACTTTTGCAGAATGTTTAAGCCTATTGCTGTTTAATAGTTTTTTCACCTTTTTAGAGAAGTCGTGGAGAGGAAGCAGGCAGGTGTCTGATAGCGAGAGTACCAAAAGTGGAGGAAAGATGAAGACCCGCAATAAACCAAAACAATGTACACAATCACTAGGTGAGTATAGGTTTTGTGTGGTACCCTGGTCAGGATCATCCTGGGTCTCAAGATCTTGAAGACTTTGTGATTTTTCACTGGTGGTTCTGGGACTTGTTTGAAAGTTATGTCCCTAATGTGTGTTTAAAAATGGGTTTTTGGCCTTCCGTCAACATGTTTTCGTTGACTGAAAACACAGCTTTTTGCAAATGTTCAAGTCGATTGATTTGAAAACTGTTTACACGTTGCAGTGTGCCGTGACGTTTCAAAGAGTCGGAAAGTAAATAAACGGCGGCGGAAACGACTGTCGTCTGTAGCATCTTTTGTTTTGCTCATGCGCGGTACAGGGACGCAAGTGTTTTCAGACATTTGTGTAGATAAGCAACTTTTGTGAACCTGTTGTGGAACTAGTCTCCCGTGTTAGCATGTTGGGTGTAAAGCCACAAGTTTTTGGGGCTGAGGGCTTTGTGGTTAAGCATTTATTTAATTTTTAACATTTTTTTTTTTTTTTTTTTTTTTCCTTTTCAGAAGTTCACAGAAGAGACACAAGATACTGAAGACACGATTTGCACATTGACTGAACAGACAAGCGCACGTTTTATCACGTTTTAAATGTCACCTATATATTTTTCCACTTCCTTTAAAGAAAAGCACAGCTCACTTTTATACAGTGATTAAATAAAGCACTTTTGATGTTTTCCATGATTTTTGTGGTTCTTGTGTACCAGTTTCAAATGGTTGTGGCAATTTAAGGCTAAGACTAAGTGGCATCTTAGTTTTTCAGATATTTGGCTTCTGATCAGATGTAAGCTCAAATCCCAGCACCACCAAGCTCCCACTAAAGGGTCCTGGCTTAGGGTGTAATGTGTAGACCATGAAGATTATGGATAAAATAATCATCAAAATGTTAGCTTAGTTTTGGGTTCAGCAGGTTTTGCATTTATCATGGTCTTTGGGTTCTAATGTGAGGCTGGATTTGAATGATGCTAGCACAGACTAGGGTCTAGTTTCCCCAAAGAGCAATAGAATGTTTAAAATTATATTTAATATTCTAAAGAGTAATACTTAACTCGCTGTCGAGCTACACATGCTTCAGATTCCCGTAACCTTGTTGCCTTCTGCTCTTGGGATGGTCCTAATCCTTCCTATTGCACTATTTGTAGATGGAGTTCGCTTCATGGAAACTAAAGCCTAAATGTCTGAGGTTGCTGTGGAAGTCAAACCATAATGAGCTGAAACTGAGAGAATGCTTGTGTTACAATCTGTGGTGGGGAAACTTTTACTTTAACGTCTACATTTTGTGAAATCAGTCGTTCCTTATTTAGTCACGAGGGTCAAAACGTAACTGGTGAAACATGCAGCGAGTCACCAATCAGGGTCGAGCGCACGTTCTGACCGGCACTTGGTGTATCTACTGCTCACCAACATACAGTTCAGCATCAGTTCCACATCGAGCAGAACATTTAGAGAGGAATAAATGATGAAGAAACTCCAGACTGGAACTCGCCACAACACACGTGACTGCGTTTACATTTTTTTTTTTTTTTTTTTTTTTTTTTTTAGTTGAAAAGGTTTGGGGCTCATGATAATTGTAATACAATTATTAGCTGTTAGTGCTTAAGGCTGAGAGTTATCATTTTAAATGTGTTTATTATTAAACATATAAAAAAATACATGTACAATAAAATATATATACAAAAGGCATGCTGGATCAAAATTCCATCACAGTGACGCTAACCTCAGGCTAAACACTAAGAACCTGTAACGAGTTGAATATCAACCGCTCGCTATACAGGAATAAACCGTAGCTACACGCCGTGTTACATCGTTAAGTCTCGCGGTGCGGCTAAGAATGTTTACGAACAAATAATTTATTCAAACTTAAAAAAAAAAATCAATAAATACAGACAGTCTTTCTCCAGATCAACGTTTTTCATCAAGGCTAACGATCAAAATTCTTATAGCTAACCATTTTCAATTCTATTTTCCTCCTAAAGCTAGATCGAGCTCGATTTGTTTCATATTCAGAAATCAAACAATTCATCATTAAGTTCGAAAATTCACCAGAATTTAAGTTAATCACATGACGGTAATGTCTAACCTGAATCTTCAAATAAATCAATAAATCGATTCAATTGGTGCTACTGTTTCTGAATCTCAGTAATGTAGTTATTTGCTGTATCACCATAGCAACACCAAACTTTCTCCTAAACGTTACTCTGGCTTCTTCCGTAAAGCTCCGCGAGCGTGTGAAACCTTGGCCCCCACTCGTCTAAATAATCGTAATCGAGCTCAAGATCGTCGTTAGATTGCAGCGAGCTGAGCGACTCGGCGACGGAGCCCTCCCCTTCGTAGGCGAACGTCTGGAGCGAATCGTACGCCGCTGCTCCGACATCCAAATCCGCTTCGCAAAGCTTTGCTAGCACGCAACTGTAAATGTTACTGGTGTTAGCATTAGCACTGGTTTTCTTAGCATCCTTCTGAGTGACGTAGCAAGACAGATTTGGGATCTCGGGCTGCTTTTCCTGTCGTAGCAAAAAGTTGTGTGGTTTTATGTCCTTGTCGTTAGCATGTCGCTGCTTAGTGCCGTTAAACACCAGTTCAGCATAGCTTAATGTTTCTGTGTGTGTCTTCCACAGTTTGGTCATGTCGAAGGCTACCGTGTCTTCCTCCCCGCCGCCTTCGTCATCGTAATGAACAATGTTTTCTCGCACGTTTTCTTCCTCGCCGCTGAGGAAAGGCTTTTTAGTGCCACTGCTTACAAGCAGTATGAGAACAAACAGTGCTGCAGAGAGAAAACACCAGAATTACTACAGTGAAGCAACATTTTACAGTCTTTACTCTCAACCCCCTTAATGATACACCCCTAAACCCTGCATCCTAAACTCCCAAAACCCTACCCCCCAAACACTTTAACCTCTAATTACTGGCATAAAGCATTTTACAGTCTCAACCCACTCAACAATACTTCTTTTAAACCCTGCACCCTAAACTCTAAACTCTACACAGTACACCCTGAACATGACCCCCTAAACCCTACGTCCTGAATGCTACACCTCAAACCCTACTCCCTAAACTCAACATTCCAAACACTAACCCTAAAACCTACACTTGAACACTACACCCCAAACCCTAAACTCTATTTCCGAAAACCATACACCCTAAATCATCCACTCAGGACACCACACCCCAAACCCTACACATAATGAGGTACCGAGCACGACGGAGCCGCAGGCCAGCATGGTGGTTAGCGCCGCCATGCTCAGGGTAGCTGGGAGTATGTGAGGTTCAGCGTTGCCGCAGGATGAGACGTCTCCGTCTGCGTCACACTCACACACTCGGATCGTCAAGGTGTGTGTGCTGGACAGGACCGGCTCTCCTCCGTCGGACACGGTGATGGGAAGGTGGTACACACTCTGCGCCACCCAGCCGCCCCGCCGCGTCAGGACCCTCGCAGAGTTATCTGACAAATGATGAGACAGACGATGAGACAGACAGACAGGGAAAGTGTGAGAGACAAGAAGACTGCTAGACTGTTACCGTGGTTATCTATGAGGGTGAAGTTGGGATTTGTCCGCGCTTCAGGAGCGAGCGAGTAACGGAAATGCTGCCCTCCAATCGGCTCGTCCGCATCCACTGCTCTTATCGATTGGACCAGCTAAGACACAAATCACAATTCAGTTATCAGGAACTCAGAACACACCAACGTGTGTGTAGTTACCTCCAGAAGTAACTCTACCTGTCCTGCTCTTGAGCTGTCACACAGGAAAGCTTCGCGATGATCCGCTATTGGTGGATTATCGTTGACGTCTAGAACTCTTATAGCCACAGACACACTCGCTGTTTTTAGTGGGTTATCTAACCAAACACAAACACACACACACAATTATTTTATGCAGCTCTTAAAACACCTACAAATAGATTTAAGTCAAAATCGCACCTGTTTCCATAGCAATCACAGTGAGATTATGCCAGCCGATGTTCTCTCTGTCTAGACGAAGGACAGTCATGAGAGAACCACTGACCACGCCCACTGAGAAATGCTGAGCGGGATCACTGGCACGATCAATCATGTACCTGCACACACATACACATTACAATTTACTAGTTCGCGGTTCGGTACGCACCTTGGATTTTAAGTCACGCTTCGGTTCCATTTCGGTGGGAACGCGAAACACAAAATTGGTTTATTATTATTATCAACATCAAAAGTTTACATTGTTAAAACAATTTGAAATAAAATGCTTGGTTGGTTAAATAATATATAAAATATTATTTTATTGTATTTTATAAAAATGAAATTTAATGAAATGAAAATTAAATGAAAATTAAATCTAGTAATCGGTGAAATTGGCCCAAATTCAATTAATCAAATAAAATTCAATAAATTCAACAGTTTACATTTGTTAGTGCAATACAGATGTGTGAGTTTGTGTGTTTACTTATTACAGTATACTTTAACAGATCTCCTTATAAGCTAAATTCTTGAAGCTGTACATAAAATGCTAAAGGATCCGTATCGCTAGTGTTGGCGAAAACCAGGAGGTGGCGTTTGTAGTTTTACTCACCGTATCGAGTTGTTAGCGGCGTCTGGGTCACGTGCCGAAACGGTGACCAGCGCAGTGCCGATTTCAGCGTCTTCGAGAACCTCGGCGTAATAAAGCGTGGAGCCGAACTGCGGCGGCTCGTCCACGTCCTCAATGTTCACCTGCACCATTGTGATATCGCTAAATGGACCGTTTATCAAGAAGCGCTTGTCCACGTGCGAGTTCGCAGCCTCCACTTTAATGACGTAGCTACACGCCGTCTCGTAGTCCAGACGCTGAAACACAAACAAGGGTTAAATCGGCAAATGAACGTCAGCGATATGTACAGGTCTCAGACGGCTCTTTTTGCGAGCACCTGTTTGACAGTGATAACGCCATAGGTGTTGGTGGAGTCGGCGCCGACGTCGAACGCGTCTCGTCCTTTTCCGTCGATCACTCTGTAGCGCGTCTCCGCGTTGATACCCAGATCCTGATCCCGAGCTTCGACGTGACCCACTACGGAGCCGACCGGAGCGGATTCCGGGATGCTCATCTGATACACCTCTGAGAGAACAAGATTATGAATGAACCCAATGCGTTAAAAAACGTTAGCATATTAATATGCGTAGTGCAAAATATACAAAATGTTAGCTAGCATGGAAATACAAAAGAGGTCGATTCCACAACACTGTGGTTGATTGTGCCGGTTCAGATTAGCTTTCCAGATTAGCTTTTCTAACAACAGCTCTGGCAGGAGTTCTCATTTCTATAGTAACCACTCAATCACAGAGTGGTGAAGCTGTATCTTTAGGTTTTCCTTTCGTCCTTTTGTTTTGTTTAAATAACCCCAAGAGTGAGAGTGTTTAAAGCGACTACAACGTACACGAGAAAGTTTTTGTTCTCCCATAATATTACCGTAACTGACTAAAAAGTCAAATCTTTCGATCATGCTGTTAAAGGAAAACCATCAGCTGATGAACGACGCTGTTAGTTCTCACTTTGTGCGAAGCGGGGAGGGTTGTCATTGACGTCGCTCAGAGTGACGTTGACAGTTGTCGATGTTGTCAAACCTCCCAGCTGACCCGCCATGTCTTTAGCCTCAATTACCACCTCGTATCGACCCTTGACCTCTCGATCCATGTCCGGCAATGACACTCGCACCTCACCTACAGAAAAAGACAAAGATATGAGTATAAAGAGAACTTCATTTTTTTAAATTTTTTTATTAGCAAATAAACTCTTTCCACGAAAAACTGCTAACATGGTTAACACGGCTTCCCTGAGGAAAAAGCCAATAACTGACCAATCAAAGTGCAATTTCTTTTTTCATGTGACTTTAATAATTTATAAATAGATAAATAAAAATATTAAACAAAATCTGTAATACACCCAAGCCTGAGACACAAACGAAATTTCATTTTGTGCTAGCTACTCACTGAGCTAGCTTAGCTGGGATGCTAGCTAAGCTGCATAGTTATACTAAAAAAAAAGATTTATTTGGCAACTTCAAGCTCTTTATTTAGATTGAGCAGAATGTTAGCTGAAGCATTGAGGTAATCGATTTGTGCGTCTGATTCTTGCCTGTGTGTCGATCCACAGAGAAATACGGCTGTCCCTTCACAACACTGTACACCACTCGAGCGCTGTTACCGTACGACGGGTCATCAGCGTCCGTCGCCGTCACCCGAATCACAGATGTTCCTACGATCGGAAAACATAAACCCGTTCATTCAGAGAAGTCTCCGTATGAACCTCAGAGGACAAACAGAAAGATCAGATATAGATTAGATTTCTAAGTTAGACTGAGAAAACTGCTTTTCTTTCCCCGAGGGTTCACCTTAGACTTAGTTTAAAGCTAAATAAAACAGAGAAGATAGAAATCAATGCACTTTTGTAGTCACTTTTGACTCACATTTTTCTAATAGTGTACAACCTACCAACAGGAGACATCTCAGGTACGGTGGCCTTGTAGGGTCCATCTGGGAATTTGGGCTCGTTGTCATTAATATCCTGGATCTTGACGATGAAGCGTGACTCGGGTTCGAGCGCCTGGCCTGTGTGGCGGTGAGTTACCTGAGCACGCAGGATGTAGTGTTCTTTCATCTCACGGTCCAGCCTCTGTACAGCGTGGATATCACCTACACACACACACACACACACACACACACACACAC
>JAAIIK010025385.1:0-10561 GCA_014706435.1 Silurus glanis
TATCCTTCTCTTCCTGTCACCCTCTTCTCTCTCTCTCTCTCTCTCTCTCGGTCGAGTTAAACATGCTCCAGTGACCACTGTTCCTGCCCCTCTTCCCTCTGTGGATCTCCCCACTTCGTCCAGGCCTGCCTCTGGATAGTGTTCTCTTCGACTGGAGGCCACTCTGTGCAGCTGGGGACGGTTTCTCATCAACGCCTTGGGTGGTTCCATGAAATTCCGGAGTAAGAATGGGAGCTTTGAGGATGGATTTGACTGTCGTTGATGTCAACAGTCTCCTACACTGACTCTGGAATACAGTTCGCTTCTGATCATCATCACTGTACCCCGCAACATTGTATACCTGCTACAAATGGACATTCGGTGTAACCCAGATGAGGATGGGTTCCCTCTTGAGTCTGGTTCCTCTCAAGGTTTCTTCCTTATGCCATCTCGGGGAGTTTTTCCTTGCCACAGTCGCCACCGGCTTGCTCATCAGGGACAACCTTACTTATAAAGAACATATTCATTTTTAATCACCGCATTATCTGTGTAAAGCTGCTTTGAGACAATGTTCATTGTTAAAAGCGCTATACAAATAAAAATGAATTGAATTGAATTGAATAAAATAATTCTTTAGGTAGTACTAGCAGTCTTTGGGGACACCACATAGCTTTTAAAATGTATGTTACAACCCTAATATTTTGGTTAAATGTAACATGCAAAAAATGTTACCTGGATTTTGTGACAAACAAACATAAGTACATTTAATGTCTCATAATAAGCCTGAGAGCCTGGTCCCAGAGTCTAGTGGTCATCTAAACGTTCACATATATAATGGCCATTTCCTAAACGCTACAGGTCTCTTGGCCATATCCCAAACATTACCAAGTCTAATGGCCATTTCTGTAAAGCTACCAAGTTTAATGGGCATGTCCCAAGCTCTCTCAAGTTTAATTGCCATGTCTCAAACATCCATTGATTTTTTTTATGTCCATGGCTCAATTTCTTAAAAGGCCAATTGTTAAGTTTTAAATTCTCCAAAATCTAATAACCATTTAAAAAGCACTCTGAAGCCCAAGTCTAGTGGTCATGGCTCAAGTCCTCTCAAGCCTAATGGCCAAGTTCAAAATGCTTCGAAATGCTTATGTCCAAAACAGTCCTATGTCTAATGGCCATGCCCCAAAGACTCAAGTGTAATACACTGCTTCACAAGTTTGAAAGTCTAATGGCCATTTCCTCACATCTCTCAAATCTACTGTCCATATTAAAAAAACACGCCATTGTCCTATGGACATGGCCCTTAGGCTTGGGATTGTTTTTGAACACACCCATTAGACTTGTGAGCATTTGAGTCATAACTATTAGGCTTGGGAACATTTGTGAAATTATTGGACCATTAGACTTAGTAGTGTGTAGACTTAAGAGTGTTTGAGAAATTACCTTTAGACTTAGGATCCATTACTTTTAGCTGTTTGACACTACCACCACTGCCATTTCCATCCTTTTAGCAAAATCTACCACCATCTGCCCTTCTACATTCCTCTCCTTAAAGACCTACCATCACCTCATCACCTCTGTTCCCTTCACCTACATGTCCATTAAAGTCTGCCCCAATCACCAATCTTTCATTCCTAGGTTCACCTTCTACCACTTCATCTAACTCACTCCAGAATTTTTCATTCTCCTCCATCTCACAGTCCACTTGTGGAACATAAGCACTGATGACATTTTTTATCATCCCTTCAACTTCCAGCTTCACGTACATCACCCTATCAGAAACTCTCTTCACCTCCACTACACTCTTACTGTACTCTTCCTTCAGAATCATCCCTACACCATTTCTCTTTCCATCCACACCATGATAGAACAGTTTAAACCCACCTCCAATGCTCCTGCTCTTACTCCCTTTCCACTTGGTCTCCTGAACACACAACATATCTACCTTTCTCCTCTCCATCAAATCAGTACCAACCCGAACCTCCACTCTCCTACACTTCTCCTTTCCCTGCTGTCTCTGTAGACGTCTTCCTCCTCTCCTTCTCCTTCAGCCAACAGTAGCCCAATTTCCACCCGTACCCTGTTGGTTAACGATAACTGTGGCGGTCGTTGGTAACCCGGGCCTCGACCGATCCGGTATGAAATTCTGATTCCTGATCCGCATATTTGATTTGGCACATGTTTTACGCTGGATGCCCTTCCTAACGCAACCTTCCCCATTTATCCAGGAAGAATCTTATAAACATTCACACCGATTTTCATCGGAGATGCGATGCAAAACGAATGGAAATTTATTTGCGAGAATATCTTGCGCGATGCGCTTTACAGGGAATCAAGTGAGCCTTGCAAAAGTCATTACACCCAAGGGAACAAAAAGGTTTGTGAGATATTGGAGAAAGCATGTTATATAAGGTACAAGTATGTTATGTTTACATTTCTGGTTTACTCCAATGCTAGGTATTACCTCTTTATAAATAAGGGGAATTATTTTTGTTTTTAATATAAATACATTCATTTAAATTCTTGTAGTCATTAGTAAAATATTCTTGTGGTGTTCCATTAAATAAGTCACTCTTTGTGTCAGGACTGCTGAGGGACCTGGTTTCTATCACCTTATATTTCTCAGTGTGGAGTTGCATCTAGTTGTAATCCTGATTTATACCGGTGAGAGAAAAGATTTGACATTTTTGTATTGGATATTCATCAGCAATCAGCACATATTCTGCTCATGATTCAATCTGGTTGAAATATTCTAGATCTTGCGCTTACTCAAAAAAAAAATCATGTTCAATAGCTACAGACGTTTCAGACAAAGTCAGCGGTGATGTTGAAGAATATTTTATAACTCCTATAAACATGTTTTGTAGCTACTCATAGCATACATTCTATTAGCACTTAAAGTTATTAGGATTTAAAACGGTTCTAAATCCATCAAATAAAGTCAAAAGAAATCTGGCTTGAAATGAGTCCAATTACAGAAATAGTTGTGATTTTTGATAATAGTTGCACTTTGGCAACATCTGTCCATTGAAACAGTTCTATAACCTTTTCAATTCTTTTAAAAATTCATTCACAAAATCGAATTTTGCTGTCAATTATGCTGCTTCTCAAGCTTTGTTAATTGCTGAGGTGTTGCTTTTCCATCAGCTCTAATTTAAACAAAACATCTGGATGTAATTAGCAGTGGTGGATGGCAACAACGTAAATGTAATTCGTTACTGCTGAAGTCGTTTTTTCGTGTTACTTCACTTTAACTTCACTAGATTTAAAAGTCAAATACCTGACTGCGGAATCAGTCGGTTCCTTTATGTAATAAAGAGGAATAAATGATGAAAGGAACCCGAACTCGCCACAACACACGTGGCCCTATTTGCGTTTTTTTTTTTTTTTGTTTTGTTTTGTTTTTTTAAGAAGTTAAAAAGGTTTTGGTCTCAGGATCATTTTAAAAGGTATCGGTGTGCTGAGAGTAACATTTGAGTCTTTTTATATAAAAGTCGATTAAGCAGGAATGTTAATAGGAACATTCGAGCAATAATAAATCATAGTACTTTGGATTCTTAAGTACATTTGAGGGCAAAGACTTTTGTATTTTTGTAGATTTAAAGTTTTTCCTTTTACTGACATCATATTTTACCAAGTGGATCTACTTTAACTCAACTCTACGGTTTGTGTATTTGTGTCCACCACTGATAATTAGGCATACTGCATAAAAGCAGCAATAAACCTGGAGGAAATTGATTTAAAAAAGACAGCAGTGGTGTTTATGTACCTGTACAATTGAACAATTTAGTGAGTGAAAATGCCTCTTTGCACTTGTGCTGCTTGGTGCAAAAAAAGATAAGAAAAATCTGTAAAAACTGTTCCACACAGGTGTCGTCCACCTCGTCCTGTCAGTCCCTCACAAGTACTATCTGATTCGGGAGGGGAAAACATGGAACGACGCTCAGGCTTATTGCCGAGCTAATTACGACGACCTGGCGGTTATCAAAAGCGCCGAGAACATGATTCGAATTTCAGAGTGAAGTGCAAAGGCAAAACTTCAGCTCCAACAATGACGTAAACAGTTGGCGCTGGTCTCTTGGAAATGAACCGGTCGGTTTAAAAATGTGGGTTGCAGTTTTGAAACAACAAGATTCCAGAGGAGTTGTGTGGTGGGATCGATCTATTAGGCTGGTTGGATGATTCATGTAAAAAATGTACATCCGTTTGTGTGCTTTGATGGTAAGTTGTTTTTTGTGTTCGCATTATGTAACGGCTTTATATGGGAGCACTAAGGCTACATCCACACTAATCCGGATAAATCGGATATAAATATAAAAATGGCGTTTTCGTCGGGAAAACGTTCCGCACTTTCGTTTTCGATCGTTTCCCAGAAGTCGCTCATCCGCACCGAAATGTCTGAAAATGCTGACGACGCAAAACACGAGACCCTTCCACCTGCGTCATTTCCGCCTGCCGTTCCTTTACTTTCCGCCGATGACGTCAACATGTATCATTTTTCAAAAACGTTTTCGCAGTCCACGTCTGCTACGTGAAAAACAGCGTTTTCCGCTGTATGTATCCACTTTGGAGAGCATTTTCAATAAAGCTACAATTTCGTTGACTGAAAAAAAAGAAGAAAAAAAACAGCGCCCCGGTGTGGACGGGAGGCCGAAATGGTGAGAAAAACACGGGGTTTTCGAAGGAAAACGGATTAGTGTGGACGTGACCTAAACTGACATGCGTTCCAAAAGTCCTGGCCAGTGCTCGAAACCAAACAGAACAGTCAGCTATACAGTCAAAGATCCTTTTATTCTCTTGGATTGGTCTGTTTAGAGATGGCTGGAAGTGGGCAGATGGGACAAACTTCTCCACCATTCCATGGATGTCTGGAAAACCTGATAATGTCCAAGGAGGACAAAACTGTGGCTATTTAAATAATGGTCAAGCTGTGAATGTACCATGTTCAAATATATTGCCTTTCTTTTGTCATTCTTGTAAGTTCATATCGAATTTCAAAATGTAAACCATTTTAAACTGATTTGAGTATGTTAATTCTGTGTGTGTGCTCATTTCTGCATGAAGTAATTACAGGAAGGAAACAGTATCTGCATATTAAGCTGGTGTCCAGTCACAATCTGTATGATGCTGCAGTACAGGCAGCAATTTTGGAGAAGGTTGGTTTCTTTCATACTCCGCCATTTTGATACACAGCGTGTATGTTACTCCCGAAACCTTTATCAAGCGTCTTGAACAGAACGTATGCATCATCCGACTGTTGTATTGACGATTATGTTCTGCTCTTTAGATCAAACAGAAACTGAAGGATTATGGGATGGCAGAGAATGCCACTGTGAAATGGAGAGAGCAACCAGGTGGTCTGGTGTTTCACAAGGAAAGGAAATAATGCTGTTTTAGGAGTTAAGACTTGGCTTCTATCCATCTATGTATCTATGCATCTATGTAAAACGTGGATCATTCATTGTGAGGTCGTCCGATTTAACGTATGATAGATGTAGTGGATGTGTAGGATTATAGCAAGGTTAGTCTGAATACTGGATTGTGATTGGCTGAAAGTATAGGCGCTCAGTTTAATCGATATTTAATCAACATTAATCAACATAATAGCATACAGTTCTAGTTCTATACAGTGAAATCGCTATTGTACACATTTCCTTACTAAGCTAAATGGAGGATTTTCACATGTAGTTTAACTGAATAGAAATGTAGATTCTAGATCTAACAAGACGTGTCAAGTAAATTCGGAAAATGAAGCGTTAATTAGATCTGTTCCGTCAGTCTTGCGCTCCAAACATCAAGGATGGCTTTAAATTCTCAATGCTGCCAAGTGTCCACGGTATAAGTTGATAATTCACAACTAGGTGTGACACGATTTTATTGCTCTTCACCATGGGCTTTTATTCACCTCCACATCATGACTTACATCCTGTAACACACAACTAGCAGTGGATTAGGAATAGTGCAGGGCAAGTGATTTGGGTATTTATTTTACTTGTTTTCATTTAGAAATGTAACAGATGTGAAACATTTCCGTTGAAATAAAATTACTTTTAATATTGTACTGCATTATTATGATTGTTATAATTATTATTATTAATTTCTTGCAATCAGTCATCCTAATGACAATTCCATTTGCCTGCTATGCTGTTTCCATTTTTCCACCTGGCTTCTCCACTAAGGATGTTGCTCCACTTGCTGTGTGTTGTAAATTGCACCCCTAAGCAACCTGGAGAGCATGGGCGCCACCTTGACCCGTGACCCCCCACCCCCGGAAACACACACAAAACTTTGTGGTGGCTGTCACTCCTGTGAAATCACATGAAACAAAGGAAATCTTTAAATTCCCAGGCCCCCACTGGAATGATCTTTCTGTACATTGGGAGTTTCACATTAATGGGGGGCTCTGTTAGGATTATGATCCTGGACTTTGATTTCCATCAGCCATTATATCATCACATAGTCTAATTGTCAAATTTCTAATGGGTGGCATGTGGAGTTGATCTGCTCAGAATGGTCTGCTTGAGTCTGCTCACTAGTTGGAGGTTGGACATGGCTACCTTCCCTTGTGTGTTAAACCTGACATAAATTAAGCATGAATTAAGCAAACATTTGCTAGTTTTTTTTCATTTTAAATGCAAAATTGTTGTTGAATGCCTTTAATAACCCCCTTCGTGCAACACTGTGAAGGGAGAGGCACTGACGTTACAGGATGGGGAAACCATCAAGAGTACAATTGATGCAATCTAAAACAGGAGAGCAGTGCTGAGAATAACCAAAAGTAGATATCAGACTTCGAGGCACTGTGGCTGAGGTCATGGGACAACAATGATAAACGCAATCCTAACTCCCATGCAGTGAGGGCCTGCCCTGTTTGGCAGCTTATTTCACAATGTTGTTAGCTAAATTATTGCCCTTGCCCTCATACGAGGGACCCAAGGAATGACCTCTGACCTTGACAACAAGAAGTTGAAGTAAGAAAATGCATGCAGGCAAAAGATCAGAAACATGAGTAGCATAAGCAAAAAGTTTGCCATCAGCTGCCTTAAAGTCCGTCGTTTGCCAAATGGTACCAAAGTCATTCCCTGTGCTGAAAGCATACCATGAATCAGTGTTAAAACCTGAACTTTAAATGTTTACTAGACCTAGTTATTCGAACCATTTCAGGCAGCTTGGCCAGACTGAAAAGAAAGAGCGGCTTAATACTGAGATCTTAATACTGAGAATACCGATAAGGGTTGAGGTCAGAGCTCTATAGAGGGCAATTCAAGATCTTCCACTCCAATCCATGTAAACCAGATCTTCATGGAGCTCATTTTGTGCACAGCTGTATTGTCATGCAGGAACAGTTTTGGATCTTCTAGCGCAAGTGAAATTTAATGCTACCTCATCCAAACACATTCTATACAACCGTGTGACAACTTTGTGTTAACAGTTTGGGGTAGAACCATATGTGGCTGGAAAAGTCCATATAGTGTATAATTGCCAACAAGGGTTTTGCAACAAAGTATTAATGTTCGTAATTTGTGGTGTTTAAATACAATTGAAATGCACTTATCAATGAATCAATTAAGTAATTTAAATATAAGTACGCTTAAATATGAAGTGGAGATGCACTGGAAATATTCTAAACAATAAAAGAAAGTTTCCAAAAAAAACCAAATTCGTCGAGGCCACTCGGGGAAAAATTAGTTTTCACTTCACTTCTCCCCAGCTGTTTTTGCTTTTCAAATAGTTATCCAAATGAACAGCGCAGAGGTTGTGGTTGGTGTTCTTTGACTAGCAATGATTGAACTCTTTCAAATGTGCAGTGAATTCTACACATCCAACCACAATCCAAGTATTAATGTGCATTTTTTAAAGTTATCCTTTTGTATATAAAAGACACAGATATACAAGTTAAGGAAAACTCCCAACATGTGCCATCCTGGAGATGCTCGAACTGACTTACCCAGTCATCTAGGCTCCACAATTTGGCCTTTGTTAAAGTTGATGGATCCATACACATGCCCATTTTTCCTTCTCCTGCTTCACCTGTCAGTGATTTTATTTTATTGCTCTGGTGATCAGTCTAAATATCATGAAGGCAACCTTAAAATTTGAAAGCTTAAAATGATTGCTATCTATAAAGGCAATATAGACCCCAAGTCTTTGGACATGCCAATTTCCCAAATGCTCAGAAGTCCCGAAAGCCATGTCCCAAATGAGCCATAGTCTAATGGCCTTTTCCCAAATACTCACCTGTTTAATGGCCCTGTGATGCTCTCACAAGAACATCGAATAAACGGTGTCTTGTCACTTTGTCGGTTGCTGATGTGAACACGAGTACCTTTTAAATGCACAGAAAATCCATAGGGATCTAATATGGATTCCATATTTACCAATAAGGCAAACCAATCAAACTCAAGGCCCTCGGGCCACTTCCAGCCTGCATATTCATTATATCCAGCCTGCAAGGTCATATATTTGTACTATAACTGCTATATGAGTTATATAGAAATATGTTTGACTCGATGGGTCCTGAATGCCCCATTTAAACCTACAGGCTACGTCATTTCCGCCTGACGTTTATTTGCATTGTTGCTCTTCGAAACATCGCCAAACTGGCTGAATTGGTCGCGTGATTAAAAAAAACGCTTCATCGACATTTCCGAACGCATCCAATTGGGAGAGCGTTTTCAAAAAGCTACTTCGCGTTTCGAGTTTTATTTGCCGTGTGTAAAGATGTCAGTGGCAGTTTGTACAATGAAATTGAGGCTACAGGCAAACTACAGCAATTTTAAATATTAAACATGAAACAATATAAAACAGAAAGATGAAAAAGGCGGGAAAAGTAATAATATGGCATAATCAAAGGAATAATTATTTCAAAGTGGGTGCAGAAGTGTCTGTATATGTGTGTGTGTATGTGTATATATATATATATATATATATATATATATATATATATATATATATTTACATATATGACATGTAGACACGTAGTGTGCAATTAAGGTGCAAAGTACTGAGTGCAATGGCTCTGAGTTCTGAGAATTAAGATTTGTGCGGTTTTCATTTACGTTTGACGTCCGCGTCCAGAGCGACGTCCAAAAGTGCTTTGAGTCTCTATGGGTGAATAAATCTACACTGGTACACTAGAGTACAAACTTAAGATAAATCAGTCTACAACTCTGTTTAGAGGTTTTTATTTTTATAAACAAAGCCAAGGTCTTCACCCGTCGCTTGAAGATAGCCAGGGACTCTGCTGTTCGGACATCTAGGGGAAGTTCATTCCACCACCTCGGTGCCAGAACAGAGAAGAGCCTTGAAGTGTACTTACCTCTCATTCTGAGAGAAGGTGGTACCAGTCAAACAGTGTTGGAGGATCTCAGACAGCGTGGTGCAGTGCAGGGTGTGATGAGGTCTCTGAGGGTAAGATGGCGCTGGTCCATTTTTGGCCTTGTAGGCATCAGTGTTTTGAATCTGATACATGCAGCTACTGAAAGCCAGTGAAGGAAGCAGCAGTGGGGTGGTGTGGGAGAACTTGGGCAGATTAAACGCAATTCGTGCAGTGGACAAATACGGTTCAGACTAAAACCTGCCAAACAGAGAGCTGCTGTAGTCCAGTCTCGAAACGACAGGAAACTGAACAAGCACTTGAGCAGCCTGTGTGGACAGAAATGATCGAATCCTTCTGATGTTGTAGAGAAGGAACCGACAAGAACGAGTCACATTCGCAACATGTGAGGAGAAGGACAGTTGATTGTCCAAAGTTACCGCAAAGTTGCGATCGGTGGCTGAAGGGGAGAGCAGAGAATTTGGAGTTGAGTTGAATTCTGAGATCCTGTAGATGAATCACCGGGAATGACGAGCAGTTCGGTTTTTTTTTTTTTTAACTAGTGTGAACATTAGACACAGTATTTAGGTTTGGCGATTAGAAAATCTAAGAGCTTTAGTCGGTGCAGTACCCATGTTGGCCGAGAGGTGGCAGTAAAATCGCGCAGTGTTTCACTGTCTGGAAAAGGAGACGAAGAAGAACGCTCTGTGAATCATCATCACGACCATCATCATCATTATTATTGTTGTTGTTATTATTTCAAATCGTTCCTTTGATTGAATTTGATCCACGCGTGCAGAGGATAAAGTAAGTTCCCGGAAGTGTTGGGGGGTGGGGGGATTTTAAACAATTTAACGTGGAGGTTTTAAATTGAATTATAGCCAAAATACACGTTTATAATCTGCAAGTATGACGTCACAATATGGCCATGATTATATACGTGGTCATACTGCATTATAACACGTGGAATCATGTATTTTGAATGAAATGGAGCTCAAGCAATGGGGTTATTATTATTATTATTATTATTATTATTTTAATTATGTGGTTTTTAAATGGCAATATGCTTAATAGAAAACCTTAACTGTACCCTCATCCCTCACCCTTTTAATATAATAACAATAATAAATTATGACATCACAGTATGTAGTACATAATTTACTGTGAGAGAACCAGGAGAAATATGACACCATTTTTTCCAAATGTAATTTTTTATAGAAATGATGTGTGTGTGTGTGTGTGTGTGTGTGTGTGTGTGTGTGTGTGTGT
>JAAIIK010025386.1:0-11326 GCA_014706435.1 Silurus glanis
TCCTGAACTCCACACTGAACTGAAATTCAATCCTGAACTCCACACTGAACTAAAACTCAATCCTGAACTCAGTATTAAACTTAACAAACTTTTTTTTATACAATGCTTCATAATGTTCAGGTGATCTCTTCATAAATTACGGTTAATTGTTGTTTCGTTTTTCTCTGCAGGTTCAAAACTATCGCCATTCACTGTACCAGAAGGTAAAAGATCTCCAGAACATTCACCAGGAGCTGCATTTATTCCTTCTCTTCTCTAAATTATTTTCATAATAATTCACTCTTCATTATTATTATTACTATCATTTTTATGTTCACATTTAGGCAGAAGATCTTTTTTCCAATCACATCCCAAGGAAGATTTCTCAGCTGGACAATCTGATTCAGGTAAAAACCAATCAAGTGACCAAACATAGGATTCAAAAAATATATATTAAATGTACATTACACTGAGAAACGTTTGTAGATCTACATGTGCTTTTTGAACATTCCAATCCACATTTAGTTTAGTTGAGTTAATCTCCCCTCTTCTGGGAAGATGTTTCACTAGATTTTGTGGAGATCCCTTCGGCCATAAGGGTGGTAGTAAAGCCAGGTAGTGATGTAGGTGAGAAGGTGAGGAGGTTCCTGGGGTGCAGTCAGCGTTCACATTTATCCCAAAGGTGTTCAATAGCGTTGAGATCGGAGCTTTAGAGCAGGAGATCTTCCACTCCAACCCAAAGCAGATCTTCATGGAGCTAGATTTGTTTAGGTCTGTTTGTTAGGTTTGGGTCTCCTAGTTTACAGATGTAACGTTGTGGAACGTCAATGGAACACGTCAGTATTTGTTCTAATCTACACCTGAGCAGTTATGGGGTTAAGGGCCTTGCTCGGGGGCCCAGGACTGGCAGCTTAGTGTGTCTGGGATTTGAACTCAGAACCTTCAAGTCCACAACCTTAACCACCTCCCATATACCCTCTGTTTAGAATGAGTGTAAACACCCGTTTTTTATTTTTTTATACATATAATAAAAAAGATTGCACTCCTTCCGACCAATCAGCATTCAGAATCCAGCAGTGCCATGGTGTATAGCGGTCATATTGATGCTCTTCATTTCAGGAGGAGGAACTGTGCGTCTCGGACTTCTCTTCCCTCCACGCTCCACTCGATATTCCCATTCCCGATCCTCCGAACCCAGACGAGGAGGTTAGCCTTGCTTATTTAAGCAAACGCTCTTATTTCAATTTGTTTATTTTATAAGTTAAATTCTCGTTTTTTTTTTTTTTTTTTTAGGAAATGGAGACGGACAAAAACGACGAGGAGGAGAAGAAGAAGAAGCGTAAGATTTTCTCAGATAGTCTCATAGACCTGGAGGTTCTCCGGGGGGTTTCCTCCGATGGCATTTATTCTAAACGGCAGCATTTTTGTTTTTCATTCCCGAAAAAGGGCCTGTGTGCGGCTTCATCAAAGGAAATGAGAAGATCATGAAGCTGCTGGACGTGGTGAAGCCGGAGATCACGGGACTTAAAGAGACCTGCATTACTGTGAGTAAAAGAAAAGGAGGAATGTTGCTGTTTAACTGGTTTGAGAGTAATGTAGTGTGTGTAGATGTTTCAATGGTATCATGAATGTGTCTTTATTGTGTAGGTTTCCTGCTGGATTTCGCTGCTGATTCCTAAGATCGAGGACGGAAACGACTTCGGAGTGGCGATCCAGGTCTGTTCATGTGGCATAGGGGAACCAAATAGGACGGGGTATTTCGGGGCGCCAGACTTTTCCAGCCATTTGTAGGTCTTCCCATGATATAGGATGTCTAGCATGAAATTTATCCTTCACTTGAACAAGGAGACCCATAACCTGTTCCAGCACAAAGTCGGCTCCATAAAGAGATGGTTTCCATGAGTTGTAGTGGAACATCTTGAGTGGCGTTACAGAGGATGGACGCTGTAAATGCGTCGTGCAGTATCCGTGCACACCACTAGTCTTAGCTCCCTGCCATTGTTTTTCAGCGAATGAAAATGAAACCTTTTTGATTTAGGCCACTCCCACTTTAGACGAAAAGTCTGGATATATACTGGATCCAGTTTTAAAAAAGGAGCCCTGGGAAACACAGAGTGCTTCAGGAATTAAAACCAGTCGATATTCCAGACATAAAACGATGCATTTTTTTATGATTTATGGAAGTTTATTGGTTGTTATACCAAGTTCTGCTGAGAGGGGTCGATGTAGGATATAGAGAACCTAGAATCTTTTACTTCTAACGTTCCAAGACGTCGTGTTTTCTGGACGTTTAATCATTTCTCGACCATTCGCTTGTGCTTTGATTTCAGGAGAAGATCCTCGAGCGGATTGCGGCTGTGAAAACCAAACTGGAAGGATTTCAGACCAACATTAACAAGTAGAAATTGAATACGTGTTTATTAGATATGCATTAGGACACCTGACTGTCCTGCTTTCAAGGCAAACTTACACCAGTAGCTGAGTTTAAGAGCAATCCACACATATCTCCATGTGCACACTCCAAAATCTAGTGGAACATCTTCCCAGAAGAGTGGAGGTTTAAAGAGTAAATTGGGACTAATCGCATTTTAACCTTATGGTCAGGTGTCCACAGGTCTTTGTCTATAGAGTATTTAAACGTTATAATTATCTATAGCTATCTATAGCTATATATATATATATATATATACCGTATTCTACTTACCACAGTGTGTGTGTGTGTGTGTGTAGATATTTTTCAGAGCGAGGCGACGCAGTAGCCAAAGCCTCCAAAGAAACTCATGTGGTGAGAAGTGAAAAAAGAAAAAAAAAACGCTCCATGTCTCCATATCGGTTACCTGTGGATCACTAAACTAAACGAGTGTGTGGTTACAGATGGACTACCGTTCGCTCGTCCACGAGAAAGACGAAGCGGCATACTGCGAGATCCGGGTCATCCTCCTGGACATCCGCGGATATTACGTCTGTACTCCGTTCCGTTGTGTTTTTACGCGCTAACGTAGGAATAACGTGGATTTTGAGGTAACTCGCTTGTACGCCTGTCTGCAGGCGGAGCTCTACGACATCATCAGCAAGAACCTGGAGAAGGTGGTGAACCCGAAAGGAGAAGAGAAACCCTCCATGTACTGAGAGCGGGACGGTGGCCTCGTCCTCACACGCCTGACCTCACGTCTGCTGAGAGAAACCGTCGCCGTTGGATACTTCTGAGCAACTACAACTACACATGTAACCACACACACACACAGCCGAAATAAAACCCTCAGGTTTGATATGAAACCGGTGACTCCGCCCCTTTTTTTCCAGACTGAAATTCTGATTATGCTCTCGGGCTTCGTCCCAAACACCAGTGCGCATCTATTAGTAGTGTAGGGTAGCTATTTAGGGTCCTGTCCCAAATTCACCATTTTACTAGAATGCTAGTGATCAGTTTTCTTAGTAGGATGGCAGCCGTTTTTTGGGGCTGCATCCCAAATGCCAATGTTCTCCCCTAGTTAGTGTTACTCAAATCGGTTTTTCATACTAATATGGTGTTTTAGGGCTCGGCCTCAAACACCAGGGTTTTTTCTAGTCCATAATTAATGCAAATACTCGTCAGTCAGACATTTTCTAGTGTAAACTAGTGTGTCCTTAAAAGAACGCCGGCTTTGTCCCAAATGCTAGTGGTGTTTTTTTTCCCCCGTGTGCATGTCCCTAAATAGTCCCACACTCACAATGAATAATGACATCACCAAATGCACGAGCCAATCAGGAGTCGGTATGCAAATATTTCCTATTGCGCAGATTTCAATTCAGTACATTTAGAACTTGGCTTGGAATTTTATTCAAGCGAGACTCCCCCGGTGGTCACACGCGTGTACTGCAGAGTATCGTTACAGAACGGATTAAAGAGCGTTCAGGCTCCACAAAAGCCTTTATTCATCAATAACAGGAGAGAACTCTTCATTCTGACACACGATCAGATGTCGCACTAACTCAGACACAGCTTTTTTTTAACGTTTAAAAAAATTATACAATCAATCAAAAACATAACATTTCTTAAAAAAAAAAAAAAGGAAGAAAAACACAGCTGCAGTGGTTCGGCTCACACCTCCGGTCCTTCACCTCCAGGGATCAACTGCAAACACACCGGTTTATCATCACATGCAATTCGTTATTCATCATTAATCACTGTTCAGTTTTTACCATCGGCTCCGTCCCAAACTCATCTGCCCCTCTCTAATTAGTGTGCTTATCGGTTTCAGACTCCGTCCCTAATGAACCACGTGCCGGTGGTCTCCCGGAACACTGGGTGTAGCGAGATCACTAACTAGGGTCCTTACTAGAGTGTTGGCCTTTATAGGGCTCTGTCCCAAACCTTAGTGCTCGTACCTCATCAGTGGTCTTATTGGTGCACTAGAAATTTTAGGGCTCTGTCCCAAATCAATGTTCTTGCTAGTAGGTCTGTCATTTATGGGCTGTGTCCCATACACTGGATGGATGGGAATTTAGCTCACAGCCAAATAATTCAACCTCCAGTAATTTAATGTTCTTCAAAAAGCCCATCAAGCCATCCTTCAAGCTATCCATCCATTTCTTTATTTCTTTCTCCATTTCTTTATTTCTTTCTCCATTTATTTATTTTTTTTCTCCATATATTTATTTATTTATTTCTCCATATATTTATTTATTTCTCCATTTATTTATTTATTTCTCCATTACTTTATTTATTTCTCCATTTATTTATTTATTTCGCCATTTATTTATTTATTTCGCCATTTATTTATTTATTTCTCCATTACTTTATTCATTCATTCATTCATTTTCTCCCGCTTTTCCGTAATTCGGGTCGCGGGGGCAGCAGTCTAAGCAGACCCCCGCCTTCGACTGCTGCCCAATCCTCACAGCACCGTCCCTTACGGTCCCTCCTGCAGGTGGTGAGCCCACGGGAAGGCGGCCCCACGTCACTCCGACGTCACGGGCCTTGATATTTCCCTCGTAAGGGACCCCCGGAGCATAGAGGGTTAAGGGCCTTGCTCAAGGGCCCAAGAGTGGCAGCTTGGCGATACCGGGGCTTGAACCCCCGACCTTCCGATCGGCAACCCAGCGCCTTAACCGCTGGAGCCACCACTCCCCCTACTTTATTACTTTATTACTTTATTTATTTCTCCATTTATTTATTTATTTCGCCATATATTTATTTATTTCTCCATTACTTTATTTATTTCTCCATTTATTTATTTTTTTCTCCATATATTTATTTATTTATTTCTCCATATATTTATTTATTTCTCCATTTATTTATTTATTTCTCCATTACTTTATTTATTTCGCCATTTATTTATTTATTTCTCCATTTATTTATTTATTTCTCCATTTATTTATTTCGATGGATGGATGGATGGATGGATGGATATTTAGCTCCCAGCCAAATAATTAGAATAATGCTGAAGTTCCATCCTGAACACTAGTTCTCTGTTTTTAAATGAACGCTCGTACTGGAACTTCAGACATTTTCGGGGCTCTGTCCCAAATCTTCAGGCCCTATATTGTAGCACGCAATGTTGACTGTGTTTAAGAGTGAAAGTCAGACCGATCGTCGGCTTGTTGTTGGGACACAGCCCCGAGCACCCACCATGGTGATGTTGTTCCCGTTGAGGAGGATCTGATCCAGTTTCGTTATCCGTCGTCCCTCGGGCGTGATCTCACTGCGACAATCACAAGCACAGTCAGAAAACCGTATCGTACAAACGCGAGAAAGGAGCGTAAAAAGAAAATCGTACGTACAACTCGGTGACGTCCTCGAGCACCATGTCTGATCACACAGAGGTCAAGGACAATCGGAGAGGAACGTTCTGAAAGAGCATGCTAAAGTGCTAAGGAAGGATACTGACAAAATCGTCAAACCCCAGCAAGGTCCCGACGATCTCTTTATCGTTCTTCATGACGATGTGAATCCGGGAGCCGATGCATTTATCCACCAGCTCTGCGGAAAAATAAACAAACAGATACACAAATAAATCAATCAATAAAAACACAGCAGCAATGCAAACTGGCACCAGGTGGAATCTGATTGGTTAGAATGATTCTTTATGGTGTTACAGTGTGAGCAGTGCTCATTCAAATTTCCCGCACATCTAATCGGCCAATCGGATTCCTCCGTTTCATACCTCGGAGTATAGTTACTGCAACGGAGAAGCCGTCATCCCTCTTGAGAAAACTCGAGTCGTTTAATGTACGCATGAGCATGAGAAGCAGTGATATCATGCTGGATACTGGGGACTCCCCCTGGAGAGCTTGTGTTTGGTAGTGGAGACTGGTAACCATCATGGAGAACTCCACAGAAGAGCATTTTCAGCAGGAGGATATTTCAATCTCTCCCTCCATACATTAATCCCTGCCTCCCTTGATCCAACCATCCATCCAGCTCTCCGTACATCTCTTAATCTCTCCCTCCATCAATCTCTCAATCCATCTTTTAATCTCTCTATCTCCCAAACCCAAAATCTCTCCTCTCTTCTTCCATCGAGAAAGTTCTCCATCCATCAATTAAGCTCTCCATCCCCCATTCCATCCATCAATTTCTCCATCTCTCTATCTATAAATCTCTCCATCCATCCATCAATTTCTCCATCTCTCTATCTAGAAATCTCTCCATCCATCCATCAATTTCTCCACCTCTCTATCTATAAATCTCTCCATCCCTTCATCAATTTCTCCACCTCTCTATCTATAAATATTTCCATCCATCAATTTCTCCATCTGTTCATCTATAAATCTCTCCATCCATCAATTTCTCCATCTCTCTATCCATAAACCTCTCCATCCATCCATCAATTTTTCCATCTCTCTATAAATAAATCTCTCTATTTATCCATCCAACATTTTCTCCATCTATCCCTCTCTTCCTCCTTGGGCTTTAACTTACAGACAAATATGGCAATTTTTTATTTCTATACAATTTATTGGTTTGACTTGTATTTTTTTTATTATATTTTTATAAAAACTGAACCTTTGTGGCAAAAAAGACATTTATTAAAAAACTTAAAGTATTTATATTATCTAAAAATACTAAAAAATATATTTTTTTAAAATACTGCATAATTTAATTGTTTTATAGACTATTTTATTATTTATTTTGAGACTAAAAGGGAAAAAAAATCGTCGTTAAATTAAACTAACATCCGGGTATTTTACCTTCCTGACTGCTTGAAGTAAAAACCTGAGTTAAAACTTTATTTCTTTTAAGAAAAGCGACATCAGAATGTGCCTTAAAGAAGCCAAATCCTCACATAAAGACACTTTTAATCATCCAATTCGAGTTTAATGATCAGGAAACAAATAAAAACAGTCATTTAAAATAAGATTATTACTAAACAACTAAACATGCGTTTCGCTGGTTGCGTCCCAAACCACGCACTCGCGCACTACATAGCGCGTAGGGTTACCTCAGAGATTCCGTGCTATTTAGACATCCTGTGTAGTGCGTCCATGTGTGATTTGGGACGCAACCACTTTTTTTGTTAATTGTGAGCACAAATGCACGTCTATTCTCACACACTGCTACGTGAGGACAAAATATATACTTATAAACACCATTAAACATCGTGAATGAGTTTAATAAAATAACAGTAAAGTTTATATCCGCGTTCTTACCCAGAGGTAGCAACTGTGAAGGGGTTGAAACCGGTGTTGCCGCCATTTTGCAAACAACGCGACCCGGAACTGGAATTGACCGAGTGCAACCGGAAGCTATTGAGGACCCTGACCTGTTTTTTTTTTTTTTTTAATTGTATATAATATTTATACGTAAAGCAAAGCGCAAAAGGTCCAATTATATAAAATTGGGTTCAAATGTAATTAAGCACTGATTTACTACATACTTTAATTCATAAAAACGTTCCTTTCGTTTCTACAAACAACAAACAAACTTGGTCCTCCATTGATATAAAGATTCGCTTTGACAAAATAAATCTATACACGTCCAGATGTTCCACGAAAAATCCTCCCTCGGCATAAAGAACAGGTTCACACACTTTTGACTTCGTTTCTCCAAACGTTCAAATCTCACCAATGTTCTTCACTGGTTGTTCATCCCAGTGCAGTTCGATTGAGGTGCGGTGACTGGGCAGGTCGTTTCATGATAGATTTCACTCCAGTCGGACGTGTTCGTCGCTTCGGATCCAATGACGTAGACGGAACTGTATGGTGATGAAGGAACCCCAAACCATTAAACTTCCACCTCCTTGTGTGACTGCAGGAGTTCAGCCAGTCTGATCAGGTTCTTCTCTGAAAGCCACAATTGTCAAATTTTCAATGAAGACAGACGTTTTTCAAAAACAATGTAGGCGTCTGCATTTCCAAATTAGTCACAGATCGTCAGATCCACGTTCTAACACGTTCAAGCTACTGATTTAATAATAAAAACCATAAACATAAAGGGGGGGAAAAACTCTTTATTTGTACAGACACTAAAAATAATGAAGTATTCAAGATCTCAAAAAAAAATAAAAATAAAAATAAAAAAAATAAAAAGACGAGTGCTGGACTCAGAAAAGAATCCTTTCCAATTTATTACGGCTAAAATCCCAAAAGAATCGAAGGTGCATGAAGGAAAAATTTATAAAACACTGAAAATGACACAGCAAAGAAAAACCAAAATATTGTACAGCTAAATTGATCTTTGAAAATCGAACAAAAAGATCTGAAGGATGAAACCCGGTAGTCGCGGATCACGACGTGGGTGTCCCCGGGTCAACAAGGGTGGAGTTCGACGTGAGCCGGAGCAGCCGATCAGAACGCAGAACACCTGCTAGTAGCACGGGGCTACTGTAATTGGGTAGTGAAAACTTAAGCGGTCATAAACTCCGCCCTTGTGGTCCCAGGACCCATTTTAACAGGAAGATTTGAACCTGATGGCTACAAACACACTCACATGCTTATCTACATGCTAGAACAAGTTACACTGATGCTAAGGTTGGTCCCGTAGCCTACAACTGGAAGTAAGCACGTTTTTATATTTGTTATTTATTGAATTTTCGAGTGCGCAAGTACTACAAGACACCAAACAACGAACTGGAAAGAGGAAGAAGACGACGTATACTTCGCGATAGTCGATTTGGTCGATTCGCTGTAGTGAGGGAAGCGTCCACTCGTACACCCTTTTATTCTATCTAAACATAGTGTAAATAGTGCAGATACATGTTCACAAGCCTATCTCGGGTGTTTGTAGTGTGGGGGCGAATGCCAACACGAACGATGCTAAAGGCTTACTGAAAAAGTGAGTGTTCCTCAAAGTGTGTGATTTAACAAACAATAATGACGAGCTGCTACAGGTGACATCGTGCTAAATAGATCATATAATGTATACATTTATCTGTTTCTTTGAATATATTACTGTATTTATCTTATACGCAGCATTTCTGAGTGGACTGATTTTACACCAGACTGAGACAGACAGAGCGACACAAAGAAACAGACTGGCAGACAGACACACAAACACACACACACAAACACAAAAACAGACTGGCAGACAGTAAGACAGACAGACGGACACAAACACACACACTAAGAAACAGACTGGCTGACAGTGAGGCAGACAGTGAGGCAGACAGACACACAAACACACACACACACACACACACACACACACACACACACACAAAGAAACAGACTGGCAGACAGTAAGGCAGACAGACACACACACACACACACACACACACAAAGAAGCAGACTGGTAGACAGTGAGGCAGACAGACACACAAACACACACAAAGAAACAGACTGGCAGACAGTGAGGCAGACAGACAAACAAACACACACACACACACACACACACAGAAACAGACTGGCAGACAGTGAGGCAGACAAACACACACACACAAAGAAACAGACTGGCAGACAGACAAACAAACAAACACACACACACACACACACACACAAAGAAACAGACTGGTAGACAGTGAGGCAGACAGACAAACACACACACACACACACACACACACACACACACACACACACACACAAACTGGCAGACAGTGAGTGAGACAGACAGACACACAAACAGACAGTCAGACATACACATACATGACACAGACAGACAGATGAAACAGACAGAGACAAACAGACACACAGACACAGTGACAGGATAGACAATGGATGGAAAGAAAGAAACCTGTATCTGTAATTAGTCTTGAATACGTCGATGCATCTCCAAAATAACACGACAGACAGACAGACAGCACACACAGGGCAGAAGAATTATAATGGTATATCTTTTATATCATTTATATACATGTATGCACAATCGGGTCCATAAGTACAAGGACAGTCACACTTGTTTTTGTGTATACGGCCACAATCGATTTCAGCTTTCAGGTCTAACTCGAAGGTTTGAAGAAAAATACAGCGTTCAGGAATTACACCCATTTCATTACGGCACAGTCCTTCCATCAAAAGTAATCGGACAAACGAGCAATCAGTAATATAAGGATTCTTTTTAACGAGTTTGGATGTAGTTCTAATTTAAGTGTCGTGTTTCTTAAGAACGCCGGGGGTTTGAGCTGCGAGTTAAACCCTCGTGCACATTCATGAAGGCGCCTCTGGACTCTCTGATAACGATGCGCGGTCTTTGTTTGGCTCGTCGTTGTGACTAACTAATGGCTGAGAACGCTCAAGAATGTCCGTAGAGGCCAGACTGCACTGCAAGAAAAACTCGTAATAAAAAAAAAAGTTCTGGAACAAAATTAACCGGTACCAAAGTGATTTGTGGGGGAGGGGTTGGTCTATGGAGAAGGAAAGGAAGGGCTCATGATCTGAATAATACATCATCATCTGCAACCTGGAAGCGGAACGGACTGCAAACTTCAGCACATAACGGCGGCTGCAGGAAAACCAAAAAAAAAAACGTCTCGTTGGAGAAAACTCATTTCATAACGCCGATAGAATCCAGACTCCAGGCAGTTACTTCGAAGACCTGCTGGTCGTAGTTTGTCCAATTACATTTGAGCAGCTATTAAATAGAGAGACTGTGTTTAAAAAAAAAAAATAAATAAATAAATTGCTTAGTGTCAACTCTGTTTTGATGGTAAACCGAAGCAAAGTAACAAAAATTGTGTAACTGTCCAAATACGTATGGAACCGATGGAGCGTGGAGACATATGTCCATCCTGTCCTCCCGGTGATGGACGTTAAGGCTGCTTATTTCGGGTACACACACATGGATCAGGCCGGGGCTGCGCTACATGCTGATTGGTCGGACACTTATGACACACCAAACACGGTACACTGAAGACGGTAGTGTGTTAGATCGCATGAGTGCAATATGTGTGTGTGTGTGTGTGTGTGTGTGTGTGTGTGTGTGTGTGTGTGT
>JAAIIK010025392.1:3576-21382 GCA_014706435.1 Silurus glanis
TGTGAATAATCATGTATACATATACTTGTAAACACATTTATATATATGAAATATATTGTTATACTCGTATATGAATTATGATTTCTTTTGGGGGGAAATCAACCTTAAAAAGTAACAGATGTGTTTGAGTCTGATTTTATTTTATTTGTATTAATTAATGAATAAATAACATTAATGATAAGATTAGTGATAATATTTAATTTAGTATTAAATACAGAGTATTTGGGGAAGTCTGTATACACCTCTACAATAAAGTCCAAAACTTTACCTACAGTCAAAGACTTTTACAGCACAAATCGATCAGACACTGATCAGACACTGATCAGACACTGATCAGACACTGATCAGACACTGATCAGACACTGATCAGACATGAAGATTATTATTTCTTTACCTTATTGCAGTATGAGGAGTCTGAATAATGTGATGGTCCCAGTCTGGATGGATCTGATGCTGATGGAGGAGGAGGAGGATAAAATCTCACATCCATTTTACTTCTTTTTTCACTTAAAAAGAAAACAACCAAAAAAAAAAAAGAGGATTTTTTTTTTTTTTTTTTTTATGAATATGTTTATTCAGGCTTCCACTTCAGTAAAGCCTGAGACACAGGGCTCGGGGGAAAATTCAACAAGACCGAAGAAACTGAAGTATAACTGATGATGGCGCTGAAGAAGAAAAAAAAATACTAATAATACTAATAATAATAATAATAATAATAATAATAATAAAAAATAAAACTTTAAAACAAAAACGAAGAGAAGCAGCTTGACTTTGGCACCTTCACATCCGTTCGCGGGGTTTCTGTGAGGAGAAAGAAATAAAACAAACTTTGGGATAAAAAGCTTTTCCTCCACCTGTGTGGCATCAAACTGAACAGGAATCCACCGTCCCTGAGGTAACGAGGTGTTTAATTTCTTAATTTGTTGGTGTTTTTATCTTCTTCTTCTTCTTCTTCTTTACGGAGAAACGATAAAGACAGAGAGACGGAGAGAGACGCGGAGCCTGAATAAAAAGAGAAGCGCCGTGGTGGTTAGCCGGAGAGCTAACTCCGTACCTCACTGCGCGCGTGCGGGGGTGTGTGTGTGCGCGCGCAAACGCACGAGCGCGTGGACGTGTGTGTGCGTGTGTGTGTGTGTGTGTGTGTGTGTGTGTGTTTGTGTGTTTGTGTGCGCGCGCAAACAGACGAGCGCGCGCGCGTGTTCGTGTGTGTGCGCGCGCGCAAACGGACGAGCGAGCGAGCGCGCGCGTGTGTGCGTGAGCGGCATCCGTGTGACCGGGGCTCGCGCAGGAATCGCGCGAGCCGACTGAGATCCAGGACGGCGCGTGCCCGCGAGCCAGTCGCAAAAAAGGCGCGAAAGGGGGCGCTGTGGTGTTACGTCACAATCTAGAACTAGTTTTATTTAAATTTTTTTAATATTATTATTATTTGTTTGTTTGTTTGTTTATTTTAGTTACTTTCCGTTCCAAAAGCTCTGACCGAAAGCTGTACATTATAATCTTTCCCACTTTATACACTAATCATCATGAAAATAATGAAATGTATTATTTTATAGCCTGTAGCTACGTAGTCACGTGACCTTGTACGTATTTACCTCAGGGCTTTTGCTATTATTTTAATTTCTTTTGTTTTTCTATTCCTAGTGTATGTAATCATATCAATTGATGTCAAAATTAGCAAATGGGCCAATACAATTGAAAAGGTTATAAAAAAAATGAGATTCAGTTGAATTTCTGTTTCACTGATTGCCTCTTTGATGACAAAATATAAAAAAATCACCTAATATTAGCATGCTAGTAAACATTTATGCTAATCCAATGCTCTCATCTAAGGCCTTCCCTGACTTACTCTGCAATATGTAATTATTTTTTTCATGAATATATATTAAATTATTGCGAGTTGTTTTTTCTCTTTATTCATAGCTTTTCACTTGCTTGCGCTGCGTTCAGTATAATATGTTTATGTTAGAGTTTCTATCCAGTCATATTTCAGCCATCATGTGTTTGCCAGGTTGAAAGAAATCTGCCTTGAGACCTTCAGAATCCACAGTGCAGATGCTTGTAGCTTTAAATACATCAGAATGAAACTGTTGTTTTAACCAATCAGATTTCGAGTTGAAAGCACCAGGGCCATCTAGCAGGCATACAATCTTCTTCTTCTTCTTTCGGCTGCTCCCATTAGGGGTCGCCACAGCGGATCATCTGTCTCCATACCACCCTGTCCTCTACATCTGCCTCTTTTACACCAATTACCTGCATGTCTTCCCTCACCACATCCATAAACCTCCTCCTTGGCCTTCCTCTTTTCCTCCTACCTGGTGGCTCCATCCTCAGCATTCTTCTACCAATATAATTCATGTCCCTCCTCTGCACATGTCCAAACCATCTCAATCTCGCCTCCCTCACCTTGTCACCAAAACATCCTACATGCGCTGTCCCTCTAATAAACTCATTTCTAATCTTATCCATCCTCATCACTCCCAACGAAAACCTCAACATCTTCAGCTCTGCTACCTCCAGCTCCACCTCCTGTCTTTTACTCAATGCCACTGTCTCTAATCCATACAACATCGCAGGTCTCACCACAGACCTATAAACTTTCCCTTTCATTTTTGCAGATACCCTACTATCACAAATCACTCCTGTCACTCTTCTCCACCCACTCCACCCTGCCTGCACTCTTTTCTTCACTTCTCTAACACACTCACCATTACTTTGCACTGTTGACCCCAGGTACCTGAATTCCTCCACCTTCTCCAGCGCTTCTCCCTGCAACCGCACAACTCCACTGCCCTCCCTCTCATTCACACACATGTATTCTGTCTTACTCCTACTGAGTTTCATTCCCCTTCTCTCCAGCGCATATCTCCACCTCTCCAGGCTCTTCTCAACCTGCTCCCTACTCTCACAACAAATCACAATATCATCCGCAAACATCATAGTCCAGGGAGACTCCTGTCTGACCTCGTCCGTCAACCTGTCCATCACCACTGCAAACAGGAAAGGGCTCAGGGCCGATCCTTGATGCAGTCCAACCTTCACCCTGAACCAGTCTGTCGTTCCTACTGCACACTTCACTGCCGTCACACTGTCCTCATACATGTCCTGCACCACCCTCACATACTTCTCTGACACACCTGACTTCCTCATACAATACCACAACTCCTCTCTTGGCACCCTGTCGTACGCCTTCTCTAAATCCACAAATACACAATGCAATTCCTTCTGTCCTTCTCTATACTTCTCCATCAACATTCGTAAAGCAAATAAGGCATCTGTGGTGCTCTTCCTCGGCATGAAACCATACTGTTGCTCACAGATGGTCACCTCTTCTCTCAGCCTGGCTTCCACTACTCTTTCCCATAACTTCATGGTGTGACTGATCAACTTAATTCCCCTGTAGTTACTGCAAGACTGCACATCTCCTTTATGCTTAAAGATCGGTACCAGCACACTTCTTCTCCATTCCTCAGGCATCTTCTCACCTTCCAAAATCCTGTTAAACAATCTGGTCAAAAACTCCACTGCCATCTCTCCTAAACATCTCCACGCTTCTACCGGTATGTCATCTGGTCCAACCGACTTTCCACTCTTCATCCTCTTAATCGCTGCTCTCACTTCCTCCTTACTAATCCTATCCACTTCCTGCTTCACCAACTCCACATCATCCAACCTTCTCTCTCTCTGATTTTCCTCATTCATCAGCTGCTCAAAATACTCCCTCCACCTTCTCAACACACTCTCCTCACTAGTCAACACATTTCCCTCTCCATCCTTTATTGCTCTAACTTGCAGCACATCCTTCCCAGCTCGGTCCCTCTGCCTGGCCAATCGGTATAAATCCTTTTCTCCTTCCTTAGTGTCCAACCTCTCATACAGCTCCTCATATGCCTTTTCCTTGGCTTTCGCCACATCCCTCTTAACCTGCTGCCGCATCTCCTTGTACTCCTGCCTACTTTTCTCATCACTCTGTCTATCCCACTTCTGTTTTGCCAACCTCTTTCTCCTTATGCTCTCCTGCACTTCCTCATTCCACCACCACGTCTCCTTGTCTTGCTTTCTATTTCCAGATGTTACACCAAGTACTTTTCTAGCTGCCTCCCTCATCACTCCAGCAGTAGTTGCCCAATCATCCAACACCTCCTTAACACCACTGAGCCTCTGTCTGACCTCTTCCCTGAACCTCACACTACACTCTTCCTCCTTCAGTTTCCACCATCTTATTCTTCTTTCAGTCCTCACTCTCCTCCTCTTCTTCTTCGCCTCCAAAACCATCCTACAGACCACCATCCGATGCTGTCTAGCTACACTGTCCCCTGCCAACACCTTACAGTCTCCAATCTCCTTCAGGTTGCATCTCCTGCATAGCACATAGTCCACCTGTGTGCACCTTCCTCCACTCTTATACGTCACCCTATGATCCTCCTTCTTCTTAAAATAAGTGTTCACCACTGCCATTTCCATCCTTTTAGCAAAATCCACCACCATCTGCCCTTCCACATTCCTCTCCTTAAAACCATACCTACCCATCACCTCCTCATCACCTCTGTTCCCTTCACCTACATGCCCATTAAAGTCTGCCCCAATCACCAATCGTTCTTTCCTAGGTACACCATCTACCACTTCATCTAATTCACTCCAGAATCTTTCCTTCTCCACCATCTCACAGCCAACTTGTGGAGCATAGGCACTGATGACATTTATCATCATCCCTTCAACTTCCACCTTCACGATCATCACCCTATCAGAAACTCTCTTCACCTCCACTACACTCTTACTGTACTCTTCCTTCAGAATCACCCCTACACCATTTCTCTTTCCATCCACACCATGATAAAACAGTTTAAATCCACCTCCAATGCTCCTGCTCTTACTCCCTTTCCACTTGGTCTCCTGAACACACAGCATATCTACTTTTCTCCTCTCCATCATATCAGCTACCTCTCTCCCTTTACCCGTCATAGTACCAACATTTAAAGTACCAACCCGAACCTCCACTCTCCTACACTGCTCCTTTCCCTGCTGTCTCTGTAGACGTCTTCCTCCTCTCCTTCTCCTCCTTCGGCCAACAGTAGCCCAATTTCCACCGGTACCCTGTCGGCTAACGATACCTGTGGCGGTCGTTGTTAACCCGGGCCTCGACCGATCCGGTATGAAATTCTCATTTGTGATCCGCATATTTGATTTGGCACATGTTTTACGCTGGATGCCCTTCCTAACGCAACCCTCCCCATTTACCCGGGCTTGGGACCGGCACTAAGAGTGCACTGGCTTGTGCATCCATAATGGCTGGGTTCTAGCAGGCATACAATAACGTCAGCATGTTCATGTCTTCTGATTAAATAGTCAAAAAACATACTAATCAGCGCTAACAAACTCTAATTGTGCTAATACATGTCCAGAATGAATTACACACAATTTCCATGCAACAAATGTTCCATCAGACCCATACATGATTCTTCACCAAAATCTGAATCACAATTGTATAGAACGTCTTTGTACACTGAGGTAATGCAGTTTCCCTAAGAACTCAGTACACTGGAACTGGAAACGTCTCACCTTCTTCAACACCAGCGTCTGATCTCATTGTCAACAATGGCAAGGAAAAACTCCTGGAGATAAAATGAGGAAGAAACCTTATGAGGAACCGGTCTAAACAAGGAATCCATCCTCATCATCAACACCGAATGTCCATTCGTTATAGTTCCATCATTGTTGAGGTAATAAATTGCTCACTGGTGGAGACTAAAGTGTAAAACATGGCATGTTTCATGGCAATTGCAGCACTAAGCCCAATTTAGTGGAAAGATTTCAGAGAAGAGAAGAATAGAACTTATTAGAACAGGAGAGGGGGATGTTCAACAAACAATTTTCATCTTTGGGAGATATATATAGTAGATGTAATCAATCCATCAATATGTACACCAAGTTAAAAGCTTAACGTAGCTACATAATGGTAGTTTATGGATAATTTATGTTTAAATCAGCAGACTCTCACAGCAAAACAATTGCCTCATGTAAAGATGTTAAGTGAAAATATAACGATATTTATAACGAATAGTGTGGCTTAAGGTTTTAGGAGTTTAGTTTAAACTTGGCTAATACAAGACTGGATGAAACATTATATATGAAATATTTGTTCTGTACTTTTTTATGAATATTATAAATCCTATAGGTAGAAACATTGTCTATACAATAAATTGTGATATTTTAACTCATCTGACATAGCAAATACTGTTCAATTAGCTAACGATAATAGTATAATCATTAAGGAGCATAAACAGAACTCTTTTCATGCTACGTCGTGTAAAGGGCGATCTGATTATCTTTGTTAAGTAGCCAAAATATTTAAGGAATTTTAACTTTAATACGGTTAAACAATTTTTTCTTTCTATTGGGTTTTTGGGTTCATGACCCCTTAATTACGATGCTTTGCTCGGTTATTTCAGCAAAATGACCCTACTGTGGAGCATATTTAGAGATGATGATCATAAAACACAGAAATGTAAAAAATACCAAATTACAGCCTCCTCCTCCTCTGATGCCTACTATGTGTATTCATCTTGTATTCATCTAGAAATCACATCTCTATCATATGGCAATGCAGCATCAGTATAATAGCGTAAAACACATTTCCTGGTAGCTGTGAAGTCTGCCACCAATTTGCCTTCTACTCCAGTGCAGTTCATATGCCTCTGATATCCATCTCTGGATTCCTATCGCGCCAGTGAAAATAGGGCTGCTGTAAAAAAATAAAAAATACATAAAAATCCAGGCAATAGACAAGAAACGAGGATGAGATTCGAACCTGAAGTCCAGCAGTGATAGCTTTTTATTTCCTCTGAAGCTACACACTTTCACAATCATTTAGAAGTCTTTTTCTTTAATATACAAGTCAATTTGTGTTGCATCACACATGGTTCCAAAAACACCAAAAATGTTTCAGAAAATTGCATTTATCTAGTTTTATTTTGTCTAGATTTTATTTTATCTATAGTTACCTATAACATGTGCACTGTAAATCAGATTAAACGCTTATGTTGTATGTATTTAAAAAAGGATACACAGCTTTTATCCCATATCTCACACTACGCTTAAACAGGCATAGGGCTAATTTGTGCAATGTTACAATATGATATCTTATGAAATATAGTTACCCAAAATAAGGTCCTGATGATGTCAAATCACTTTCAAGAAGCTTATTCTAATCAAGTCTTTGCCACCTTCACAGATCATAGCTAAGCATTAAATCAGAATTTTTTTTTTCCTTAAATGTTCTTTCAGGATCTCAGCTTGTGTAGGAACAATACCATGCAGAGAGAGTGTGAGCGATTTCCCTTCTTCTACCCCACTGAATTTAATCAGAAAGGCCCCTGGTTATTTATTATAAATTAGATTTATTAAATCATGTCCAATGCAAGCATAAAAGTCGGACACCCCCCCTCCCCCGATATGGAATTCTGGAAAAAACAAGCTTGATCCCTCTTTCTGGTTCTTTATAGCCGAACCCAAGAAAAAAAATAGTGTGCAATCAATGAAGCCAAGCATAGAGCTTTCATAAGAGAAGAGACGAGGCTTTTCGGTCAAAGCTGCTTTTAGAGAATTAAAGTAGAGAGCTGTCAGATTCCTGTACGGTCTCATACAACTCAGCACACACTTGATTTAAAAACCCCAAGACGTTCACTAGCTTCAGGAGACGGGTTTGTCTGGGGTTATTTTTTATTTCCGGCCTGCCTCCTGAAATTATGAAACATACAATTATACAATTATGAAACATACAATGACAATTACACAAACACATGAACGTAAAGATTTGAACGAATGTATTGTTACTCTTGTTAAATCATTGGATTATAGTGATGTAAAAAAATAAAAAATTGTTTTCTTTACAACTTGATGAAAGAAAAATGTGTATTGATAAGCCACAGTGCTTCCGGGAGAATTTTATTCAGATATTTGAGACAAATTGAAGATTTTTGGTACATCATTTTCTTAGAGCACATCACCCAAATGTTCACGTGCACAAAAAAAGCTTTCAAAGAAAAAAATCTGATGCCTAATGTCCAAAATGAAGGTGGCTGATTTGCTGTGTCTGGTACTGGGAGCCTGAATCTGTGCAGGGTACAATATAATCTCAAGACTTTTCAGAGCAGCTCTGTCTCAGTCGTACCTCATGGGGCCTCCAAAAGAATAGTGACCCAAAGCATAGAGCTAAAATTCAGCACCTGAGAATGGCTAAGAACAAAACATTGGACTATTGTGAAGTGAATTCAGACTATTCAGTTCAATAAACCCTGATCTAAATCCTGTCCAAGTATCTATGGAAAGACATGAAACATGGAGTCTGGACAAAGCAGCCTTCAGTGCTTAGACAGCTGGATCAGTTTGCTCATTAAGAGTGGCCAGACTACGTGTAAACTGGTGCAGACGTCTCATTGAGAGGTACAGAAATCTCTTGTTTGGAGCGATCGCCTCTACAGGTTGTGCATTAAAATATTATGTTGTGGGTGCCATCATCTGCATCGTTGGCATTGCATACGCTCTTTGAACTTTTGCCGTCTGGCCGACACGACAGAGCAGCGAGCACCAGGACGGTCAGGCACAAGAAAAGTTTCTTCCCTCAGGCGATCGTCCTCATGAACACTTAAATGCTCTCCCTATTGTGCAATAAAATAAAAAATATGTGCAATACCACTTCTGTACCTTCTGTGCCGTATTACTCATTTATTTATCTTTTTAAAAACGTGCAATAACAGTTTATTCTTTTTTATTATTTTTATTACTTTATGGGTTTTTTATCATTAAAAATAAATAAATAAATGTGCAATTGGAAGCTTCTGTCACCAAAACAAATTCCTTAAAAGTGCAAACATACTTCACAATAAAGATCTGATTCTGATTCTGATTTTTGTCCATCCGATTTTGATTTTTTTTAGTATTTAAAATATTCTTCTGAATCACAAAAATCTGATTTTTTAATTGAAATATAGAATAAACAATGATATTTTCAATTACTTTTGTCTGTTTCAAATTATTTTTAATTTTATTCCAAGGAAAATTTGTTTTCTTGAGTTCTATGAAAAAATGTGTCCACGTCTGTACGTGTTTACTGGTTCGCAGTAATCAGAGATGTAGAGACAGAAACTGAAATCCCTATGAGGAGCGCACTGTCCTTCTCCTTTCGTTTCACATGAGAGATTTCTCCTTTAGATAGGAGGATTACTGTATCTTCTTTTCATTGTTCACCTTTTGTATGAAGATGAAAAATCCTGAATAACGCTGATGAAGTCTGACAAGCTTTTGCTGGGAAAACTCTCTCTCTCTTCTCATCCCTGGGTTTCTTTCTCATGTGCACGTGAGGTTAGCTTAGATCGTGAAAACCAATCAAAACAATGGTAAATCTTAATAATAAACAATATGGAAAAAAATGTGTGGACCCCTGAGCATTAGATTCCCATGTGCATTTTGAACATCCCATTCCTCCATTTGCTGTTAGAATAAGTTCCACTTTTCTGGGAAGATGTTTCACTAGATTTTGTGGAGATTTGTGAAGCTTCATTCAGCCATTAGTGTGTTAGTGAAGTCAGGTACTGATGTAGGTGAGGTGAGGAGGCCTGGGGTGCAGTCAACGTTCACATTCATCCCAAATTTGTTCAACATGGTCGGAGCTCAATAGCAGGAGATCTTCCTCATGTAAATCACATCTTCATGGAGCCGGCTAAAGGGGTTTTTCATGCTTCAAGGGCAAGGTTTGTGTCTCCGAGTTCAAGTAAAGGAAATATTTCATGCTACTGCATCCAAAGACATCCAAAATACAATTATGTCTCGATTATTGTGCTAAATGTGTGGGAAAGAACCACATAAGGCTGAAGTAAGCAGGTGTCCAGGTGTATAGATTAATTAGTCAGCACTGTGAGAATGTTGACTAGTCAGGTGGTAGAAAAACAGGGAGGCAGAAAAAAAAGAAAGCAGCTCTTTCATCTTAAGCAAAATGAAACCAATCCTCCACTCAACTGTACGTTGTGTGAAACCACATTTAGGGGAAAAATATTATTATATCCCAAAACCACCAAGCTGTCACTGCTGTTGGGTTCTTGAGCAAAACCAGAAACCCTTCACTGTCTCAATGGTAAGTCCATTCAATGCCGGACATTACTGACCAATCCACCTCAGATAGTGCTTTGGAAAATCTCTGTATTATACTACTGTATATATCACACTATCTGGTGGTCCAAGATGAAATTAGGTTCCTTTGGTATCTGGTTCCCCTTAAGGGTGCATGCTGATATCATCTCAGAGAGTTCCTCAACACCCTCAGTTCTGGCTTCTTCATTAGGGATAAGCTCATAAGAGATTCATGCATTAATTTCAAATGTTTACATTTCTATAACGCTGCCTTTTTACAAGCACTATATAAATAACAAGTCAAGTCAAGTTTATTTCTATTGCGCTTTTCACAACAGACATCGTCTCAAAGCAGCTTTACAGAATTTAACAGTGAAGGTGAACGGTGTGTGTTTATCACTGATGATCACCATGGAGACTGTGGTGAAGGAAAAACTCCCTTAGATGTTATGAGGAAGAAACCTTGAGAGGAACCAGAGTCAAAAGCAGAACCTCATCCTCATTTGGGTGACATCAAGAGTGTGATTATAGTCTTTAAACACTACAGAACACTGGAGAGAGAGAACTAACATGAGCACTGGAGTGTGTGATTATGAGTGATGATCTTTCTACAGTCTTTACAAGTCATTATGGTTATAAAACTAGGAGCTACTGAGCAACTCATAAAATAGCTCAACATTTGCGATCATGAACAGCAGCTACGCTCATTTCTCTCCACTGCTTCTCTTTCTCTCCCCATCCCGAGGCATCCTGAGGTTGCTCCAGCCCCAGTCATGTCCCACCTCATGAAGATTATAGACCTTTAAAGAAGTAGATGCCGAACTCGCAAACATCCCGAACCATCTAGAGACGTACCAGTGCCAATTGGATCCCACTACATGTGGAATTTGGACACTGGATCTCTTTGAGTGTTTAAAGGCTCTGGCATGGAGAAGCTGGTGTTGGATCTGTGATGATCGCAAATGTTGAGCTATTTTATGAGTTTCTCAGTAGCTCCTAGTTTTATAACCACAAATGACTGTAAAAGACTGTAGAAATATCATCACTCATAATCACACACTCCAGTGCTCATGTTAGTTCTCACTCTCCAGTGTTCTGTAGTGTTTAAAGACTATAATCACACTCTTGATGTCACCCAAATGAGGATGAGGTTCTGCTTTTGAGTCTGGTTCCTCTCAAGGTTTCTTCCTCATAACATCTAAGGGAGTTTTTCCTTGCCACAGTCGCCACGGCTGCTCATCAGGGATAAATGCACACCATTCACCTTCACTGTTGATTTCTGTAAAGCTGCTTTGAGACAATGTGTGTTGTGAAAAGCGCAATAGAAATAAACTTGACTTGACTTGACTTGACTTGACTTGACTTGACGGTACGGGATGTTTGCGGCATCTTCTTTAAATTTCCACAATCTTCATAAGGTGGGACATGACTGGGGCTGGAGCAACCTCAGGATGCCTCGGATGGGGCATCCTGGAAATAACACTGGATTGTTGATGGACAATTCCTCCATAAAGCTCAAATATCACAAGTCATTCACATGATTGCATTTTAAAGTGATTAAAAACAATAAATCTGGAAATATACAGTATGTATTATATTATACTGCTGCAAATAAAATAGAGTTTAATGCCTTCTTAGCTTCAAAAAACTATCATGGTAAAAAACTGTCCAAGTTTCCACCAGTTAACTTATTTGACCACTTAAAGTTGATTAAGTAGCTAATTTTCAATTCCACACTAACGCAGGAGAGTTTCTGTCCAACAAACCAAGAAGGCGTTGGTTAACGAGGTTACTGATGACACACAGCTGGAAGATCATTAATGACTCGTTAAGTAGGCGGAGATTCCAGATTCAATTAGGACAAAAGACACAATAAAAGGCAACTGCTGCTAGTAGTCAGTATACTGGTGTGTGTAGTTCAGGAAAAATGGTGGCTTTTGGGGTAAGTTTAGGAAAAATGGTGGCTTCTGGAGTAAGTTTAGGATTTGTCGGCGTTCTTCTTGCTGTCACTTTTGTGAGTAGCTCACCTGCAGCTCCACCCGGTGTGAAGGTGCCGTTTCATGATCCTCAAGTTCTTCCAAAGCCAACTTTGCAGCCTCAGATGCCTGGCTTTGTTCAGCAATGCCAAGTGAAGGACTACGAAAGGGTTCCTTGTGGAGAACCTGGAGTACAGGCTGCTCGGTGTAACTCCTTGAACTGCTGTTTTGATGGCCAGCAATGCTACTACGGGAAAACTGGTACGTTTGAAGTACTGAATTTTGATTGTGGGTAGAAATGAGAAACTGATTTTTCTTCTCCTTGGTGTTTCCAGTGACTGTCCAGTGTACCCTTGATGGCCAGTTTGTGTTGGTGGTGGCCAGAGATACAACCCTTCCCAGGATAAGCCTCAGTTCCATCAGCATGCTGGGAGGAAACACTGGACCCTGTAGTCCTGTTGACTCCAATGCAGTTTTTGCAGTCTACCAGTTTCCTGTCACTGCTTGTGGGACCATCATGATGGTATGTTCTAGTTTCTTGCCACAAATATTTATGGGTCACTTTCCTGTGTCTTAGATTGTTCTCCACTCTGTCCAGGTTCAAGCTGGTTATGTGATCTATGAAAACATGATGTTCTCGTCCTATGAAGTTGGAGTTGGACCCCGTGGTGTTATCACAAGAGACACGACTTATGAGTAGGTTTAACTAAAACTTGTGGTGGAGAATTCTTTAGGACTTTAACTGATCTACTGTTTTCTTTGTAGGCTTTACTTCCAGTGTAGATATTCAGGTGTTGGCTTTGCGGCGTTGACTTTTGAACCTTCGGCTAATGCTGACCCCATGCCCCTTGTTGCTTCTGGACCACTTCAAGTAGAACTAAGACTAGGAAAAAGCCACTGTGCAGTAAAGGGCTGTGCAGAAGGTGAGAAACTTCTGTCTGGATGCTGGTGTGAGTCTAGTGTTCATGGCTCCAACAAAATCTGACTTTTTTCCCCCAACAGAACAAGTGGCCTATAACTCGTACTACACTGTTGCTGACTATCCTGTGACCAAGATTCTGAGGGAACCTGTGTACGTTGAAGTGCACATCTTGGGGAGAACGGATCCAAATATTGTCCTGGTTCTGAGCGGCTGTTGGGCCACTGCTTCCCCGAACCCCTACAGCTCTCGTCAGTGGGACCTTCTGGTAAATGGGTAAGTTCTTGTCTTGAATTTGTGTCTTCTAATGACTGTATTGGACAGGAAATAATAATGATGATGACTTGGTGTATTCTGAAGGTGCCCCTACATGGATGACCGTTATTTGACCAAGCTGGTACCAGTTAATGAAACATCTGGACTTGCCTACCCTACCCATTACAGGCGCTTTGTTTTCAAGATGTTCACGTTTGTGGATGAGACCGCTAAGGCTCCACTGCATGAGACGGTAAAGGCTTGCGTTTCCTTTTTTTCTGCTTTATGCTTTTGTACAAGAACGAGCTCACTGTCTTTTCTTTTCAGATCTATATCCATTGCAGTACAGCTGTCTGCCTTCCAAGTGCACAGGACTCTTGTGAACCACAGTGCTCCAGAAGAAGTAGGTGGACTCCTTAACGGTCTGGTTTTTTTCCTCATGAATGGTTTATTGATTTCTTTTTCTTCTCCCTCAGGAAGAGAAGCTGCAGCAGAAGAAGGCTCTTCTCGCACATCAGTAGTGTCTAGTGGTGGAGTGATCTTTACCAGAGTTTAAGATGAATCTGTTAAATAAAGATGTTTTGCTTTAATTTTGTCTTGACTCCTTTTCTAAACAGTCTACATGTTTGCTGTGGTTTGTAAGAGGTAATTGCACTTGGTGACTCAAAGCATCTTATTTTGCTTTGGCAAGTTGGCACTTGTTTTGAAATCTGCAACTTTTGATTCTGTACCTCATTGTACACAAACTATATACAGGGGTGTCTAAGCAAATGTAGAAGGGCCACTGTGGGTGCAGAACTTTTCCCACAGCAGACTTTCCTTATGAAGGCCAGGATTAACTGGCAATGGCTTTACTTGTACCCCAACTCAAACTGCCTAAAACCCTTTAAGCTTTTTACCTTTGGCATGTTTACTGGTCCAAGGCTTAATTTAAATCTCATTTGTATCTAGAGGTTTCACAAGGCTTGTGTTCTAAGGTGATTTTTATGCTTCATAAATATCACTTCTGGGTAAATAAGTTTTAAATGCAGATTTCCTAGACTTTGCTGATGAGCCAAAGCTACATTTCAAAGCCAGAACTGCTGCCATGTTGAATAAGAAGCCTTAGCCAATAGATGCTAAGTAACTAACACTGACAAGGCAAAGTGTTTGCTAGGGCTGCTTAAAACATGGTGTACTGTAGGTAGCACTAGATGGACTTTTAGCTGAATCAGGTTTATGAGTGGGATCAAAACTTTAAGCTTTCCCTGTGGACAATTCCTTGATGTCAGGCTCTCATTTGATGCTTGTGTTGATTTAGTGGGACCATTTTATGTGGCACATTAGGACTTTGTTTCTACAACATCAGAAGGATTTGACTTTCTATCCACACAGGCTGGTCAGGTGCTTAAGTCTTCTCATTTTGAGACTGGACCACTGCAGCTCTCAAAATGCACTGAAGTTCTTAAACACACACCCTTTGTGCCCTTCACTGGCCCAGTAGCTGCTCACAATCAGATTAAAAACAAGCTGATGCCTGCCTACAAAGATAAAAATGGACCAGCACCCTCTTGCCTCGGAGCTCTGATAACTCTGCACTGCGCCATGCTGCAAGAGATCTAGCACTGCTTGACTGGTCCCACCTCCTCTAACGGTACAAAGTAGATATATCAAGACACTTCTGTTCTGGAACTGAGGTGATGGAATTATCTTCCCCTAGATGTCAATGTTTTCAAACAACGGGTGAAGACTTGCCTCTTCCTGAAACACTTGATTTAGCACTTATTTTCCCTGTTTGTTTGATGTCTTATTGGAAGTGTGTGCTACAGTTCCTTTCAGCAGAGTTTTAGACAGATGGTAAGTTTGCAACCTAGTGAACCAGTGTTGATTTATTAATTGATAGACTCAATGCAATTTGTACCTTGTTCTGTAGAAGGACATTTGCTAAATGGTGTAAATGTACTGAAATAAGCAAATGGATTCAGAATGAAAATCAAAGCTTGGTTACCTCCATGCTGGACTACTGGAATGTCTTGCTGTTTGAGTGCCCCAATAAGTCTGTAAACAAGCTTTGTCTGGACCAGAATGCAGCAGTCAGTGTCTTTACTAGTTCTCTTGTAATGCTTCAAACTAGTTCTATTGTATTCCTACTGCATTGGCTCTCAAATTTCACACTGATTACCAAACACCACTAATGACTTAGAGCTTGTTCAGGGGACAGAATTGACAATTTTTGCTATTAATGCTATTTAAATTGGTTTCTTTGCAGGCATCTCATCTCTACTGGAAATGCTCCCAAATGATATACAATATGCAGGTAATCTTTTTTCTCTTCTTTTTTTAAAACACAGGAACCAGAGAATTTCTGATTGTAGACAGTCTCTGACAAGATGGAGCAAGAGTGACAGAGAGCATATACTCATTGGTGTCTCTTCCATGTTCTGCCTACTGTACTACACCAATCAGTTTTCTCTGTGGGTGAGCTTTACACTCTCTCTCTCTCTCTCTCTCGCTCTCGCTCTCTCTCTCTCTCGCTCTCACTCTATATAGGTTATCCAACAGTTTGGTGTACCAATGTAATTCAGTAGCACAAGAGAGTTGAGGTAAAAATAAATAAATAAATAGAAAATAAAAAATACAAAATACATCTCAGACCACACTAAGGCGTCTTTATTGGTCATAAATAATGACATTTTGCTGTACTATGACTTTTTGATTAAATATAATGGGCTAAATGATTGTAAGGTACGTTGAGGGAAGTTTATTTCCAGTGGTGGACGAAACACACAAAATATGTACTTGTGATAAAGTAGAGATTCACTCGATAAAAGATGACCAGTAAAAGTAAGTGTCCCTTTAAACTTTCACTTGAGTAAAAGTACAAAAATATTTTCCTTCAAATGTACTTAAGTATCCAAAGTACTGATTTATTATAACTATAATGTTCCTAATATCATTTTTATCACTCTTGACTTAATCAACTCAGTTTATGTGAGATGCACCAAGCGCCAATCAGAACACGTGTAAAACGGAGCGTGCTCGACCCTGATTGGTGAATCGACGTCTGTTTGACCAGTTACGTTTTTATCTTCATAAATAAAAAGGACCGACTGATTTTACTAAATGTAGTAAAAAAAAGGAAGATATTTGAGTTTGAAATGTAGTGAAGTTACAGTAAAAGTCTCCACAAATAAAAACACTTCAGTAAAGACCAGATACATGAAAAAACTACTTAAGTACAGTAACAAATTACATTTACTTAATTATAGTACACCATTGAAAAAACACTGAACAAAGTATTATACGTAAAGTATATATGTAAGACGGTATAATAGGGATCGAGCTTGTGCTTTTATAGAAGCTCAATTTCACAGTTCTTTTCAGCAGAAAGTCTTGGTTTGGGGGGGAGGGGGTTTGGGGTGAGATGGGGTCGTGAAGCTCTCTAAAATGTAGCCTGGGAAATCTGTCTTTGGTAATTCCAGATTAAATCAGGTAACTAAAACTAATTTAGCTAGGCATTGAGTCAGACTCTAAGTGTAAACATTAGGTTTTTACTGTAGATTTAGTATTTTGGTAGGATTTGTTCTGTTGTTATGACGGTTCAGAATGAATTCCTTGTGATTCCATTTCCGTAGGCTTTCAGCTAAATCCCAAAACTGTTTAGATTTTAACAACATGTTAATGTCATTTTTAGCTGCTGGGCTGTGAAACTGCCCACAAAAAAAAAGGTTAAATCAAATAAAACAACAGTGGAGGTGGAAGGTGTTAATGTTTTTCTCTATAGATAAATAGAAATAAAGCCAGGGGGCAGGATGTCCTGTGTTTTATTGGTTTGAGGTGTCGGTGTGATTCATTATTTCCAAACACTGTGGTTATGATAATGATGGTGATGGTGATATGAATAAGAACAAAAGAAAAAAAAGCACACAGTGGAAAAGAGACTGTGGGTCTGTTCGGTTTGAGATCCTCCTACGTTAGTGCTGACTGCTAATGTGTAGAACAGCATGCTTTTATGTGGTCAAAGCCGTGTCAGCAGATTTCTTTTCTTTTTTCAAAGGCTGTTAATCTCCATACAATGGCACAAGAGCCAGATGAGGAAAAAAAGAACCACTAGTGAGGCTTCATGTTGTTCATCAGCATAATAACTGAGGATGGACTTTTATTATTATTATTATTATTATTATTATTATTATTATTATTATTAATAATAAATAGAAATTTACTGCCGATTTCCTGTTATTCACACGACGCTAAGCAGAATCCGGTTCTAAAATAATAATGTGAAACTTGTTTGGTCTTAGAGAAGGTTCTATCTCTTTTATTTGATGAGTTTGTAGTTATATTTAGAAACTACAGCTGAGGAAATTCAGGAAGTCATTACCATTTGAGCCAAACTGACATTTTAGTTAAACAACAATATACTGTATTGCTCAGATATACAAAGACGCTCCTATTCTATTAACCTTTCAGTATCAATGGACGTTTGAGATGATGCGTGCGCACACCAAACACACACACACACACACACACACACACACACACACACACACACACA
>JAAIIK010025393.1:3577-18214 GCA_014706435.1 Silurus glanis
TGTGAATAATCATGTATACATATACTTGTAAACACATTTATATATATGAAATATATTGTTATACTCGTATATGAATTATGATTTCTTTTGGGGGGAAATCAACCTTAAAAAGTAACAGATGTGTTTGAGTCTGATTTTATTTTATTTGTATTAATTAATGAATAAATAACATTAATGATAAGATTAGTGATAATATTTAATTTAGTATTAAATACAGAGTATTTGGGGAAGTCTGTATACACCTCTACAATAAAGTCCAAAACTTTACCTACAGTCAAAGACTTTTACAGCACAAATCGATCAGACACTGATCAGACACTGATCAGACACTGATCAGACACTGATCAGACACTGATCAGACACTGATCAGACATGAAGATTATTATTTCTTTACCTTATTGCAGTATGAGGAGTCTGAATAATGTGATGGTCCCAGTCTGGATGGATCTGATGCTGATGGAGGAGGAGGAGGATAAAATCTCACATCCATTTTACTTCTTTTTTCACTTAAAAAGAAAACAACCAAAAAAAAAAAAGAGGATTTTTTTTTTTTTTTTTTTTATGAATATGTTTATTCAGGCTTCCACTTCAGTAAAGCCTGAGACACAGGGCTCGGGGGAAAATTCAACAAGACCGAAGAAACTGAAGTATAACTGATGATGGCGCTGAAGAAGAAAAAAAAATACTAATAATACTAATAATAATAATAATAATAATAATAATAATAAAAAATAAAACTTTAAAACAAAAACGAAGAGAAGCAGCTTGACTTTGGCACCTTCACATCCGTTCGCGGGGTTTCTGTGAGGAGAAAGAAATAAAACAAACTTTGGGATAAAAAGCTTTTCCTCCACCTGTGTGGCATCAAACTGAACAGGAATCCACCGTCCCTGAGGTAACGAGGTGTTTAATTTCTTAATTTGTTGGTGTTTTTATCTTCTTCTTCTTCTTCTTCTTCTTCTTCTTTACGGAGAAACGATAAAGACAGAGAGACGGAGAGAGACGCGGAGCCTGAATAAAAAGAGAAGCGCCGTGGTGGTTAGCCGGAGAGCTAACTCCGTACCTCACTGCGCGCGTGCGGGGGTGTGTGTGTGCGCGCGCAAACGCACGAGCGCGTGGACGTGTGTGTGTGCGTGTGTGTGTGTGTTTGTGTGTTTGTGTGCGCGCGCAAACAGACGAGCGCGCGCGCGTGTTCGTGTGTGTGCGCGCGCGCAAACGGACGAGCGAGCGAGCGCGCGCGTGTGTGCGTGAGCGGCATCCGTGTGACCGGGGCTCGCGCAGGAATCGCGCGAGCCGACTGAGATCCAGGACGGCGCGTGCCCGCGAGCCAGTCGCAAAAAAGGCGCGAAAGGGGGCGCTGTGGTGTTACGTCACAATCTAGAACTAGTTTTATTTAAATTTTTTTAATATTATTATTATTTGTTTGTTTGTTTGTTTATTTTAGTTACTTTCCGTTCCAAAAGCTCTGACCGAAAGCTGTACATTATAATCTTTCCCACTTTATACACTAATCATCATGAAAATAATGAAATGTATTATTTTATAGCCTGTAGCTACGTAGTCACGTGACCTTGTACGTATTTACCTCAGGGCTTTTGCTATTATTTTAATTTCTTTTGTTTTTCTATTCCTAGTGTATGTAATCATATCAATTGATGTCAAAATTAGCAAATGGGCCAATACAATTGAAAAGGTTATAAAAAAAATGAGATTCAGTTGAATTTCTGTTTCACTGATTGCCTCTTTGATGACAAAATATAAAAAAATCACCTAATATTAGCATGCTAGTAAACATTTATGCTAATCCAATGCTCTCATCTAAGGCCTTCCCTGACTTACTCTGCAATATGTAATTATTTTTTTCATGAATATATATTAAATTATTGCGAGTTGTTTTTTCTCTTTATTCATAGCTTTTCACTTGCTTGCGCTGCGTTCAGTATAATATGTTTATGTTAGAGTTTCTATCCAGTCATATTTCAGCCATCATGTGTTTGCCAGGTTGAAAGAAATCTGCCTTGAGACCTTCAGAATCCACAGTGCAGATGCTTGTATCTTTAAATACATCAGAATGAAACTGTTGTTTTAACCAATCAGATTTCGAGTTGAAAGCACCAGGGCCATCTAGCAGGCATACAATAACGTCAGCATGTTCATGTCTTCTGATTAAATAGTCAAAAAACATACTAATCAGCGCTAACAAACTCTAATTGTGCTAATACATGTCCAGAATGAATTACACACAATTTCCATGCAACAAATGTTCCATCAGACCCATACATGATTCTTCACCAAAATCTGAATCACAATTGTATAGAACGTCTTTGTACACTGAGGTAATGCAGTTTCCCTAAGAACTCAGTACACTGGAACTGGAAACGTCTCACCTTCTTCAACACCAGCGTCTGATCTCATTGTCAACAATGGCAAGGAAAAACTCCTGGAGATAAAATGAGGAAGAAACCTTATGAGGAACCGGTCTAAACAAGGAATCCATCCTCATCATCAACACCGAATGTCCATTCGTTATAGTTCCATCATTGTTGAGGTAATAAATTGCTCACTGGTGGAGACTAAAGTGTAAAACATGGCATGTTTCATGGCAATTGCAGCACTAAGCCCAATTTAGTGGAAAGATTTCAGAGAAGAGAAGAATAGAACTTATTAGAACAGGAGAGGGGGATGTTCAACAAACAATTTTCATCTTTGGGAGATATATATAGTAGATGTAATCAATCCATCAATATGTACACCAAGTTAAAAGCTTAACGTAGCTACATAATGGTAGTTTATGGATAATTTATGTTTAAATCAGCAGACTCTCACAGCAAAACAATTGCCTCATGTAAAGATGTTAAGTGAAAATATAACGATATTTATAACGAATAGTGTGGCTTAAGGTTTTAGGAGTTTAGTTTAAACTTGGCTAATACAAGACTGGATGAAACATTATATATGAAATATTTGTTCTGTACTTTTTTATGAATATTATAAATCCTATAGGTAGAAACATTGTCTATACAATAAATTGTGATATTTTAACTCATCTGACATAGCAAATACTGTTCAATTAGCTAACGATAATAGTATAATCATTAAGGAGCATAAACAGAACTCTTTTCATGCTACGTCGTGTAAAGGGCGATCTGATTATCTTTGTTAAGTAGCCAAAATATTTAAGGAATTTTAACTTTAATACGGTTAAACAATTTTTTCTTTCTATTGGGTTTTTGGGTTCATGACCCCTTAATTACGATGCTTTGCTCGGTTATTTCAGCAAAATGACCCTACTGTGGAGCATATTTAGAGATGATGATCATAAAACACAGAAATGTAAAAAATACCAAATTACAGCCTCCTCCTCCTCTGATGCCTACTATGTGTATTCATCTTGTATTCATCTAGAAATCACATCTCTATCATATGACAATGCAGCATCAGTATAATAGCGTAAAACACATTTCCTGGTAGCTGTGAAGTCTGCCACCAATTTGCCTTCTACTCCAGTGCAGTTCATATGCCTCTGATATCCATCTCTGGATTCCTATCGCGCCAGTGAAAATAGGGCTGCTGTAAAAAAATAAAAAATACATAAAAATCCAGGCAATAGACAAGAAACGAGGATGAGATTCGAACCTGAAGTCCAGCAGTGATAGCTTTTTATTTCCTCTGAAGCTACACACTTTCACAATCATTTAGAAGTCTTTTTCTTTAATATACAAGTCAATTTGTGTTGCATCACACATGGTTCCAAAAACACCAAAAATGTTTCAGAAAATTGCATTTATCTAGTTTTATTTTGTCTAGATTTTATTTTATCTATAGTTACCTATAACATGTGCACTGTAAATCAGATTAAACGCTTATGTTGTATGTATTTAAAAAAGGATACACAGCTTTTATCCCATATCTCACACTACGCTTAAACAGGCATAGGGCTAATTTGTGCAATGTTACAATATGATATCTTATGAAATATAGTTACCCAAAATAAGGTCCTGATGATGTCAAATCACTTTCAAGAAGCTTATTCTAATCAAGTCTTTGCCACCTTCACAGATCATAGCTAAGCATTAAATCAGAATTTTTTTTTTCCTTAAATGTTCTTTCAGGATCTCAGCTTGTGTAGGAACAATACCATGCAGAGAGAGTGTGAGCGATTTCCCTTCTTCTACCCCACTGAATTTAATCAGAAAGGCCCCTGGTTATTTATTATAAATTAGATTTATTAAATCATGTCCAATGCAAGCATAAAAGTCGGACACCCCCCCTCCCCCGATATGGAATTCTGGAAAAAACAAGCTTGATCCCTCTTTCTGGTTCTTTATAGCCGAACCCAAGAAAAAAAATAGTGTGCAATCAATGAAGCCAAGCATAGAGCTTTCATAAGAGAAGAGACGAGGCTTTTCGGTCAAAGCTGCTTTTAGAGAATTAAAGTAGAGAGCTGTCAGATTCCTGTACGGTCTCATACAACTCAGCACACACTTGATTTAAAAACCCCAAGACGTTCACTAGCTTCAGGAGACGGGTTTGTCTGGGGTTATTTTTTATTTCCGGCCTGCCTCCTGAAATTATGAAACATACAATTATACAATTATGAAACATACAATGACAATTACACAAACACATGAACGTAAAGATTTGAACGAATGTATTGTTACTCTTGTTAAATCATTGGATTATAGTGATGTAAAAAAATAAAAAATTGTTTTCTTTACAACTTGATGAAAGAAAAATGTGTATTGATAAGCCACAGTGCTTCCGGGAGAATTTTATTCAGATATTTGAGACAAATTGAAGATTTTTGGTACATCATTTTCTTAGAGCACATCACCCAAATGTTCACGTGCACAAAAAAAGCTTTCAAAGAAAAAAATCTGATGCCTAATGTCCAAAATGAAGGTGGCTGATTTGCTGTGTCTGGTACTGGGAGCCTGAATCTGTGCAGGGTACAATATAATCTCAAGACTTTTCAGAGCAGCTCTGTCTCAGTCGTACCTCATGGGGCCTCCAAAAGAATAGTGACCCAAAGCATAGAGCTAAAATTCAGCACCTGAGAATGGCTAAGAACAAAACATTGGACTATTGTGAAGTGAATTCAGACTATTCAGTTCAATAAACCCTGATCTAAATCCTGTCCAAGTATCTATGGAAAGACATGAAACATGGAGTCTGGACAAAGCAGCCTTCAGTGCTTAGACAGCTGGATCAGTTTGCTCATTAAGAGTGGCCAGACTACGTGTAAACTGGTGCAGACGTCTCATTGAGAGGTACAGAAATCTCTTGTTTGGAGCGATCGCCTCTACAGGTTGTGCATTAAAATATTATGTTGTGGGTGCCATCATCTGCATCGTTGGCATTGCATACGCTCTTTGAACTTTTGCCGTCTGGCCGACACGACAGAGCAGCGAGCACCAGGACGGTCAGGCACAAGAAAAGTTTCTTCCCTCAGGCGATCGTCCTCATGAACACTTAAATGCTCTCCCTATTGTGCAATAAAATAAAAAATATGTGCAATACCACTTCTGTACCTTCTGTGCCGTATTACTCATTTATTTATCTTTTTAAAAACGTGCAATAACAGTTTATTCTTTTTTATTATTTTTATTACTTTATGGGTTTTTTATCATTAAAAATAAATAAATAAATGTGCAATTGGAAGCTTCTGTCACCAAAACAAATTCCTTAAAAGTGCAAACATACTTCACAATAAAGATCTGATTCTGATTCTGATTTTTGTCCATCCGATTTTGATTTTTTTTAGTATTTAAAATATTCTTCTGAATCACAAAAATCTGATTTTTTAATTGAAATATAGAATAAACAATGATATTTTCAATTACTTTTGTCTGTTTCAAATTATTTTTAATTTTATTCCAAGGAAAATTTGTTTTCTTGAGTTCTATGAAAAAATGTGTCCACGTCTGTACGTGTTTACTGGTTCGCAGTAATCAGAGATGTAGAGACAGAAACTGAAATCCCTATGAGGAGCGCACTGTCCTTCTCCTTTCGTTTCACATGAGAGATTTCTCCTTTAGATAGGAGGATTACTGTATCTTCTTTTCATTGTTCACCTTTTGTATGAAGATGAAAAATCCTGAATAACGCTGATGAAGTCTGACAAGCTTTTGCTGGGAAAACTCTCTCTCTCTTCTCATCCCTGGGTTTCTTTCTCATGTGCACGTGAGGTTAGCTTAGATCGTGAAAACCAATCAAAACAATGGTAAATCTTAATAATAAACAATATGGAAAAAAATGTGTGGACCCCTGAGCATTAGATTCCCATGTGCATTTTGAACATCCCATTCCTCCATTTGCTGTTAGAATAAGTTCCACTTTTCTGGGAAGATGTTTCACTAGATTTTGTGGAGATTTGTGAAGCTTCATTCAGCCATTAGTGTGTTAGTGAAGTCAGGTACTGATGTAGGTGAGGTGAGGAGGCCTGGGGTGCAGTCAACGTTCACATTCATCCCAAATTTGTTCAACATGGTCGGAGCTCAATAGCAGGAGATCTTCCTCATGTAAATCACATCTTCATGGAGCCGGCTAAAGGGGTTTTTCATGCTTCAAGGGCAAGGTTTGTGTCTCCGAGTTCAAGTAAAGGAAATATTTCATGCTACTGCATCCAAAGACATCCAAAATACAATTATGTCTCGATTATTGTGCTAAATGTGTGGGAAAGAACCACATAAGGCTGAAGTAAGCAGGTGTCCAGGTGTATAGATTAATTAGTCAGCACTGTGAGAATGTTGACTAGTCAGGTGGTAGAAAAACAGGGAGGCAGAAAAAAAAGAAAGCAGCTCTTTCATCTTAAGCAAAATGAAACCAATCCTCCACTCAACTGTACGTTGTGTGAAACCACATTTAGGGGAAAAATATTATTATATCCCAAAACCACCAAGCTGTCACTGCTGTTGGGTTCTTGAGCAAAACCAGAAACCCTTCACTGTCTCAATGGTAAGTCCATTCAATGCCGGACATTACTGACCAATCCACCTCAGATAGTGCTTTGGAAAATCTCTGTATTATACTACTGTATATATCACACTATCTGGTGGTCCAAGATGAAATTAGGTTCCTTTGGTATCTGGTTCCCCTTAAGGGTGCATGCTGATATCATCTCAGAGAGTTCCTCAACACCCTCAGTTCTGGCTTCTTCATTAGGGATAAGCTCATAAGAGATTCATGCATTAATTTCAAATGTTTACATTTCTATAACGCTGCCTTTTTACAAGCACTATATAAATAACAAGTCAAGTCAAGTTTATTTCTATTGCGCTTTTCACAACAGACATCGTCTCAAAGCAGCTTTACAGAATTTAACAGTGAAGGTGAACGGTGTGTGTTTATCACTGATGATCACCATGGAGACTGTGGTGAAGGAAAAACTCCCTTAGATGTTATGAGGAAGAAACCTTGAGAGGAACCAGAGTCAAAAGCAGAACCTCATCCTCATTTGGGTGACATCAAGAGTGTGATTATAGTCTTTAAACACTACAGAACACTGGAGAGAGAGAACTAACATGAGCACTGGAGTGTGTGATTATGAGTGATGATCTTTCTACAGTCTTTACAAGTCATTATGGTTATAAAACTAGGAGCTACTGAGCAACTCATAAAATAGCTCAACATTTGCGATCATGAACAGCAGCTACGCTCATTTCTCTCCACTGCTTCTCTTTCTCTCCCCATCCCGAGGCATCCTGAGGTTGCTCCAGCCCCAGTCATGTCCCACCTCATGAAGATTATAGACCTTTAAAGAAGTAGATGCCGAACTCGCAAACATCCCGAACCATCTAGAGACGTACCAGTGCCAATTGGATCCCACTACATGTGGAATTTGGACACTGGATCTCTTTGAGTGTTTAAAGGCTCTGGCATGGAGAAGCTGGTGTTGGATCTGTGATGATCGCAAATGTTGAGCTATTTTATGAGTTTCTCAGTAGCTCCTAGTTTTATAACCACAAATGACTGTAAAAGACTGTAGAAATATCATCACTCATAATCACACACTCCAGTGCTCATGTTAGTTCTCACTCTCCAGTGTTCTGTAGTGTTTAAAGACTATAATCACACTCTTGATGTCACCCAAATGAGGATGAGGTTCTGCTTTTGAGTCTGGTTCCTCTCAAGGTTTCTTCCTCATAACATCTAAGGGAGTTTTTCCTTGCCACAGTCGCCACGGCTGCTCATCAGGGATAAATGCACACCATTCACCTTCACTGTTGATTTCTGTAAAGCTGCTTTGAGACAATGTGTGTTGTGAAAAGCGCAATAGAAATAAACTTGACTTGACTTGACTTGACTTGACTTGACTTGACGGTACGGGATGTTTGCGGCATCTTCTTTAAATTTCCACAATCTTCATAAGGTGGGACATGACTGGGGCTGGAGCAACCTCAGGATGCCTCGGATGGGGCATCCTGGAAATAACACTGGATTGTTGATGGACAATTCCTCCATAAAGCTCAAATATCACAAGTCATTCACATGATTGCATTTTAAAGTGATTAAAAACAATAAATCTGGAAATATACAGTATGTATTATATTATACTGCTGCAAATAAAATAGAGTTTAATGCCTTCTTAGCTTCAAAAAACTATCATGGTAAAAAACTGTCCAAGTTTCCACCAGTTAACTTATTTGACCACTTAAAGTTGATTAAGTAGCTAATTTTCAATTCCACACTAACGCAGGAGAGTTTCTGTCCAACAAACCAAGAAGGCGTTGGTTAACGAGGTTACTGATGACACACAGCTGGAAGATCATTAATGACTCGTTAAGTAGGCGGAGATTCCAGATTCAATTAGGACAAAAGACACAATAAAAGGCAACTGCTGCTAGTAGTCAGTATACTGGTGTGTGTAGTTCAGGAAAAATGGTGGCTTTTGGGGTAAGTTTAGGAAAAATGGTGGCTTCTGGAGTAAGTTTAGGATTTGTCGGCGTTCTTCTTGCTGTCACTTTTGTGAGTAGCTCACCTGCAGCTCCACCCGGTGTGAAGGTGCCGTTTCATGATCCTCAAGTTCTTCCAAAGCCAACTTTGCAGCCTCAGATGCCTGGCTTTGTTCAGCAATGCCAAGTGAAGGACTACGAAAGGGTTCCTTGTGGAGAACCTGGAGTACAGGCTGCTCGGTGTAACTCCTTGAACTGCTGTTTTGATGGCCAGCAATGCTACTACGGGAAAACTGGTACGTTTGAAGTACTGAATTTTGATTGTGGGTAGAAATGAGAAACTGATTTTTCTTCTCCTTGGTGTTTCCAGTGACTGTCCAGTGTACCCTTGATGGCCAGTTTGTGTTGGTGGTGGCCAGAGATACAACCCTTCCCAGGATAAGCCTCAGTTCCATCAGCATGCTGGGAGGAAACACTGGACCCTGTAGTCCTGTTGACTCCAATGCAGTTTTTGCAGTCTACCAGTTTCCTGTCACTGCTTGTGGGACCATCATGATGGTATGTTCTAGTTTCTTGCCACAAATATTTATGGGTCACTTTCCTGTGTCTTAGATTGTTCTCCACTCTGTCCAGGTTCAAGCTGGTTATGTGATCTATGAAAACATGATGTTCTCGTCCTATGAAGTTGGAGTTGGACCCCGTGGTGTTATCACAAGAGACACGACTTATGAGTAGGTTTAACTAAAACTTGTGGTGGAGAATTCTTTAGGACTTTAACTGATCTACTGTTTTCTTTGTAGGCTTTACTTCCAGTGTAGATATTCAGGTGTTGGCTTTGCGGCGTTGACTTTTGAACCTTCGGCTAATGCTGACCCCATGCCCCTTGTTGCTTCTGGACCACTTCAAGTAGAACTAAGACTAGGAAAAAGCCACTGTGCAGTAAAGGGCTGTGCAGAAGGTGAGAAACTTCTGTCTGGATGCTGGTGTGAGTCTAGTGTTCATGGCTCCAACAAAATCTGACTTTTTTCCCCCAACAGAACAAGTGGCCTATAACTCGTACTACACTGTTGCTGACTATCCTGTGACCAAGATTCTGAGGGAACCTGTGTACGTTGAAGTGCACATCTTGGGGAGAACGGATCCAAATATTGTCCTGGTTCTGAGCGGCTGTTGGGCCACTGCTTCCCCGAACCCCTACAGCTCTCGTCAGTGGGACCTTCTGGTAAATGGGTAAGTTCTTGTCTTGAATTTGTGTCTTCTAATGACTGTATTGGACAGGAAATAATAATGATGATGACTTGGTGTATTCTGAAGGTGCCCCTACATGGATGACCGTTATTTGACCAAGCTGGTACCAGTTAATGAAACATCTGGACTTGCCTACCCTACCCATTACAGGCGCTTTGTTTTCAAGATGTTCACGTTTGTGGATGAGACCGCTAAGGCTCCACTGCATGAGACGGTAAAGGCTTGCGTTTCCTTTTTTTCTGCTTTATGCTTTTGTACAAGAACGAGCTCACTGTCTTTTCTTTTCAGATCTATATCCATTGCAGTACAGCTGTCTGCCTTCCAAGTGCACAGGACTCTTGTGAACCACAGTGCTCCAGAAGAAGTAGGTGGACTCCTTAACGGTCTGGTTTTTTTCCTCATGAATGGTTTATTGATTTCTTTTTCTTCTCCCTCAGGAAGAGAAGCTGCAGCAGAAGAAGGCTCTTCTCGCACATCAGTAGTGTCTAGTGGTGGAGTGATCTTTACCAGAGTTTAAGATGAATCTGTTAAATAAAGATGTTTTGCTTTAATTTTGTCTTGACTCCTTTTCTAAACAGTCTACATGTTTGCTGTGGTTTGTAAGAGGTAATTGCACTTGGTGACTCAAAGCATCTTATTTTGCTTTGGCAAGTTGGCACTTGTTTTGAAATCTGCAACTTTTGATTCTGTACCTCATTGTACACAAACTATATACAGGGGTGTCTAAGCAAATGTAGAAGGGCCACTGTGGGTGCAGAACTTTTCCCACAGCAGACTTTCCTTATGAAGGCCAGGATTAACTGGCAATGGCTTTACTTGTACCCCAACTCAAACTGCCTAAAACCCTTTAAGCTTTTTACCTTTGGCATGTTTACTGGTCCAAGGCTTAATTTAAATCTCATTTGTATCTAGAGGTTTCACAAGGCTTGTGTTCTAAGGTGATTTTTATGCTTCATAAATATCACTTCTGGGTAAATAAGTTTTAAATGCAGATTTCCTAGACTTTGCTGATGAGCCAAAGCTACATTTCAAAGCCAGAACTGCTGCCATGTTGAATAAGAAGCCTTAGCCAATAGATGCTAAGTAACTAACACTGACAAGGCAAAGTGTTTGCTAGGGCTGCTTAAAACATGGTGTACTGTAGGTAGCACTAGATGGACTTTTAGCTGAATCAGGTTTATGAGTGGGATCAAAACTTTAAGCTTTCCCTGTGGACAATTCCTTGATGTCAGGCTCTCATTTGATGCTTGTGTTGATTTAGTGGGACCATTTTATGTGGCACATTAGGACTTTGTTTCTACAACATCAGAAGGATTTGACTTTCTATCCACACAGGCTGGTCAGGTGCTTAAGTCTTCTCATTTTGAGACTGGACCACTGCAGCTCTCAAAATGCACTGAAGTTCTTAAACACACACCCTTTGTGCCCTTCACTGGCCCAGTAGCTGCTCACAATCAGATTAAAAACAAGCTGATGCCTGCCTACAAAGATAAAAATGGACCAGCACCCTCTTGCCTCGGAGCTCTGATAACTCTGCACTGCGCCATGCTGCAAGAGATCTAGCACTGCTTGACTGGTCCCACCTCCTCTAACGGTACAAAGTAGATATATCAAGACACTTCTGTTCTGGAACTGAGGTGATGGAATTATCTTCCCCTAGATGTCAATGTTTTCAAACAACGGGTGAAGACTTGCCTCTTCCTGAAACACTTGATTTAGCACTTATTTTCCCTGTTTGTTTGATGTCTTATTGGAAGTGTGTGCTACAGTTCCTTTCAGCAGAGTTTTAGACAGATGGTAAGTTTGCAACCTAGTGAACCAGTGTTGATTTATTAATTGATAGACTCAATGCAATTTGTACCTTGTTCTGTAGAAGGACATTTGCTAAATGGTGTAAATGTACTGAAATAAGCAAATGGATTCAGAATGAAAATCAAAGCTTGGTTACCTCCATGCTGGACTACTGGAATGTCTTGCTGTTTGAGTGCCCCAATAAGTCTGTAAACAAGCTTTGTCTGGACCAGAATGCAGCAGTCAGTGTCTTTACTAGTTCTCTTGTAATGCTTCAAACTAGTTCTATTGTATTCCTACTGCATTGGCTCTCAAATTTCACACTGATTACCAAACACCACTAATGACTTAGAGCTTGTTCAGGGGACAGAATTGACAATTTTTGCTATTAATGCTATTTAAATTGGTTTCTTTGCAGGCATCTCATCTCTACTGGAAATGCTCCCAAATGATATACAATATGCAGGTAATCTTTTTTCTCTTCTTTTTTTAAAACACAGGAACCAGAGAATTTCTGATTGTAGACAGTCTCTGACAAGATGGAGCAAGAGTGACAGAGAGCATATACTCATTGGTGTCTCTTCCATGTTCTGCCTACTGTACTACACCAATCAGTTTTCTCTGTGGGTGAGCTTTACACTCTCTCTCTCTCTCTCTCTCGCTCTCGCTCTCTCTCTCTCTCGCTCTCACTCTATATAGGTTATCCAACAGTTTGGTGTACCAATGTAATTCAGTAGCACAAGAGAGTTGAGGTAAAAATAAATAAATAAATAGAAAATAAAAAATACAAAATACATCTCAGACCACACTAAGGCGTCTTTATTGGTCATAAATAATGACATTTTGCTGTACTATGACTTTTTGATTAAATATAATGGGCTAAATGATTGTAAGGTACGTTGAGGGAAGTTTATTTCCAGTGGTGGACGAAACACACAAAATATGTACTTGTGATAAAGTAGAGATTCACTCGATAAAAGATGACCAGTAAAAGTAAGTGTCCCTTTAAACTTTCACTTGAGTAAAAGTACAAAAATATTTTCCTTCAAATGTACTTAAGTATCCAAAGTACTGATTTATTATAACTATAATGTTCCTAATATCATTTTTATCACTCTTGACTTAATCAACTCAGTTTATGTGAGATGCACCAAGCGCCAATCAGAACACGTGTAAAACGGAGCGTGCTCGACCCTGATTGGTGAATCGACGTCTGTTTGACCAGTTACGTTTTTATCTTCATAAATAAAAAGGACCGACTGATTTTACTAAATGTAGTAAAAAAAAGGAAGATATTTGAGTTTGAAATGTAGTGAAGTTACAGTAAAAGTCTCCACAAATAAAAACACTTCAGTAAAGACCAGATACATGAAAAAACTACTTAAGTACAGTAACAAATTACATTTACTTAATTATAGTACACCATTGAAAAAACACTGAACAAAGTATTATACGTAAAGTATATATGTAAGACGGTATAATAGGGATCGAGCTTGTGCTTTTATAGAAGCTCAATTTCACAGTTCTTTTCAGCAGAAAGTCTTGGTTTGGGGGGGAGGGGGTTTGGGGTGAGATGGGGTCGTGAAGCTCTCTAAAATGTAGCCTGGGAAATCTGTCTTTGGTAATTCCAGATTAAATCAGGTAACTAAAACTAATTTAGCTAGGCATTGAGTCAGACTCTAAGTGTAAACATTAGGTTTTTACTGTAGATTTAGTATTTTGGTAGGATTTGTTCTGTTGTTATGACGGTTCAGAATGAATTCCTTGTGATTCCATTTCCGTAGGCTTTCAGCTAAATCCCAAAACTGTTTAGATTTTAACAACATGTTAATGTCATTTTTAGCTGCTGGGCTGTGAAACTGCCCACAAAAAAAAAGGTTAAATCAAATAAAACAACAGTGGAGGTGGAAGGTGTTAATGTTTTTCTCTATAGATAAATAGAAATAAAGCCAGGGGGCAGGATGTCCTGTGTTTTATTGGTTTGAGGTGTCGGTGTGATTCATTATTTCCAAACACTGTGGTTATGATAATGATGGTGATGGTGATATGAATAAGAACAAAAGAAAAAAAAGCACACAGTGGAAAAGAGACTGTGGGTCTGTTCGGTTTGAGATCCTCCTACGTTAGTGCTGACTGCTAATGTGTAGAACAGCATGCTTTTATGTGGTCAAAGCCGTGTCAGCAGATTTCTTTTCTTTTTTCAAAGGCTGTTAATCTCCATACAATGGCACAAGAGCCAGATGAGGAAAAAAAGAACCACTAGTGAGGCTTCATGTTGTTCATCAGCATAATAACTGAGGATGGACTTTTATTATTATTATTATTATTATTATTATTATTATTATTATTATTAATAATAAATAGAAATTTACTGCCGATTTCCTGTTATTCACACGACGCTAAGCAGAATCCGGTTCTAAAATAATAATGTGAAACTTGTTTGGTCTTAGAGAAGGTTCTATCTCTTTTATTTGATGAGTTTGTAGTTATATTTAGAAACTACAGCTGAGGAAATTCAGGAAGTCATTACCATTTGAGCCAAACTGACATTTTAGTTAAACAACAATATACTGTATTGCTCAGATATACAAAGACGCTCCTATTCTATTAACCTTTCAGTATCAATGGACGTTTGAGATGATGCGTGCGCACACCAAACACACACACACACACACACACACACACACACACACACACACACACA
>JAAIIK010025411.1:0-12486 GCA_014706435.1 Silurus glanis
TAGCATTATAACTATTGATATGTCATCCGCAATATCAACATTTTCCTCAAAAAACTTAAAAGAATAATAATAAAATATATACATTATACTATAATAATAATAATAATACATTTAGCATTAAATGACTAGCCTGGTAATGAAAACGACACAATCATCCAAAGCGTCAACATTTACTTCAGATATATAAATATATATATAAATAATAAAGAAATGCTGACATTACACTGTAATTAATTTGAATCAAACCTACAAACACTGAAACTTCAGGAAAACAACACTGAATAATCTGGAACATCAACCTTAAACTTAAATGTTTGAAAAAAATTATTAATAAAATAAGTGTAATTACACCTTAAATTCCTTATAATGTAATGTGTAAAAACAAATTATACTTGAAATTCAATACGCATTAAATCGCTAGCACTATTACCATGGCAACAACATGAAATCATCGGCAGCGTCAACACTCACCTGAGAAATATTGAAAATTTCTTCAGGAAACGCTGATATTTTACTGTCGATGCATTTAGATTGAAATAGCCAACATGATAACCATGGAAATGACACGAATCATCCAGTACATCAACGTTTACCTCCGAAATCTTAAAAAATAAGAGGAAAAAACATAAATTATACTGCTGATATAATTAGCATTCATTTAGTCACTAGCATGACACCCATTAAAATGACACACAATCATTCACAAAGTCAACATTTATCTCAGAAATGTTTTGATGAACGTCCATATTTAATATTTAGACCTGACTTTTTGTGATTTTATCCTACTATCCCTGTTTTCTTGGTCTTTCCAGACTATTCTCTACTATTCTGTTAGCCTCAGAGGTTTTATGTCTTGATTTTTATTTAGTTTTGATTGTTCATGCTCTGCTGGCTGTGCGTCGCGTGGTCCTCGCTCGGCGTTATCACTGTTAGAGGTTTACACCTCAGCACTTTTCTGAAAGGCTCTCACTTTATCGAGTGTGGAATATCAATATTTTCCCTCTCAGAGGTGTGTATTCATGCTCGCGTATGGTAATGTGGCCTTAAAGAGAAGCGCGGCGTTGTGTGTTAGCGCGTTTACAGACCTCATTTCTCATTCTCAGTGCCGTGCTGCATTCCCCTCGTCTCCGCGCTGACCCGCTCGCGTTGACGTGTGAAAACCGTCACCATCGCCTGGAGCTGATTTCCCTCCCTCAGTCCGTGAATGTTCTCTCACAGGCCTGAGGTTAGAGCTCAGAAAACCCTCTGTAGCACAAGTCTGAAGTTCGGCTTTTCTTTACAACACACACAGAAAACGTACCAGTTCACTTCAACAAGAAATTAGCAACCGGTAGCGGTTTTCTACATTCAAAACCATTTAGATTCCACATTTATTTATGAGAAAATTCTGTACAAATGGTCCCGTTTTTTTGTTGTGTTCACCAATTTATTACTCCAGATGTGAGATTTCCAGTGGCATGTCAGATATAGCGACGCTGAGTGTAATTACTGTGCAATCAAAGTGTTTTTTTGTTAATTTATGTACATTTCTAAAGTAAATATTGACTTGATAATTTAGCTGATTACGGATCAATTCCATTTTTATCATGTTAACGGTTTAATTCCAAGTGCAATTACAGCATGATATCGGCGATATCGGCGAGGTAAATGTTGACTTTCCAGAAGATTCGGTGTTGTTTTCATGTTTGCTGTGTTAGTCTTTTAATGCTAAGCATAATTCTAATGTAATTTAAGTGTTTTTAAATACATTTATGACCATTGCTGAGGTAAATACGTTCCAGATGATTAACTCATTGTCATGGTTACCATGTTACCAGTGAGATGCTACGTGTAATTTTAGTCACGTCAAGTCAAGTTTATTTCTATAGCGCTTTTCACAACAGACATTGTCTCAAAGCAGCTTTACAGAAATCAACAGTGAAGGTGAATGGTGTGTATTTATCCCTGATGAGCACCATGGAGACTGTGGCAAGGAAAAACTCCCTTAGATGTTATGAGGAAGAAACCTTGAGAGGAACCAGACTCAAAAGCAGAACCTCATCCTCATTTGGGTGACATCAAGAGTGTGATTATAGTCTTTAAACACTACAGAACACTGGAGAGTGAGAACTAACATGAGCACTGGAGTGTGTGATTATGAGTGATGTTCTTTCTACAGTCTTTTACAGTCATTATGGTTATAAAACTAGAAGCTACTGAGCAACTCATAAAATAGCTCAACATTTGAGATCATCACAGGTCCAACACCAGCTTCTCCATGCCAGAGCCTTTAAACACTCAGAGGTCCAGTGTCTAAACTCCACATGAAGTGGGATCCATATGGCACTGGTACGTCTCTAGATGGTTCGGGATGTTTGTGGGCATCTACTTCTTTAAAGGTCCACAATCTTCATGAGGTGGGACGTGACTGGAGCTGGAGCAACCTCAGGATGCCTCGGGATGGGGAGAGAAAGAGAAGCAGTGGAGAGGAGAAATTAGCGTAGCTGCTGTTCATGATATTAACAGCACAAGTTGATAATGTGCATGTGATCAGATGTTCTGGAGCACAAGGTTATGATGTGATGTGTGTTATGTGTAGAACTCGCTAAAAAGATACGTCTTTAATCTGCACTTAAACTGGGAGAGTGTGTCTGAGCCCCGAACACTGTCAGGAAGACTATTCCAAAGTTTAGGAGCTAAATGTGAGAATGATCTACCACCTTTAGTGGACTTTGCTATTCTAGGAACTACTAGAAGCCCAGAGTTTTGAGATCTGAAGGAGTGTGAAGGATTGTAATGTGTTAGAAGACTGGAGAGATACATGGGAGCCAAACCATTTAGTGTTTTGTAGGTAAGTAGCAGTAGTTTGTAGCGGATTTTTAGCTTAACAGGAAGCCAGTGTAGGGATGAGAAGATTAGGGTTATGTGGTCATATTTTCTCGATCTTGTGAGAACTCTGACTGCTGCATTCTGAACCAACTGAAGCTTGTTTATTAATGAAGCAGGACATCCACCTAGTAATGCATTACAGTAGTCTATTCTGGAGGTCATGAACGCATGAACGAGCTTCTCTGCATCGGATATATATAACATGTTTCTTATCTTAGCAATATTTCTAAGGTGAAAGAAGGCTGTTTTTTGAAAGATAAGTTACTCTAAAATAACTCCCAGGTCTTTTACTGTTGAACTAGTAGTTTCAGAACATTCGTCTAAATGCAGGTTGAGATGCTGGAGCTTCTGTGTACTAGTTTTTGGGCCGATGAGCAAAATCTCCGTCTTATCAGAATTTAATAATAGAAAGTTATGGGTCATCCAATCTCTTATTTCTTTAACACACTCAGTTATCCGAGTTAATTGAGCTGTATCGCCTGGTTTAGATGAGATATATAGTTGGGTATCATCAGCATAACAGTGGAAGCTAATTCCATGCCTTCTAATAATATTTCCTAAGGGAAGCATGTATATTGTGAAAAGCAGGGGTCCTAGAACTGAACCTTGTTCCACCCCATAATTTACTTGCATTAACCTGGATAGCTCTCTATTTAAGTCTACAAAATGGTAACGATCAGACAGGTAGGATTTAAACCAGCTTAATGCCTGTCCCTGAATGCCGATGTAATTTTGTAAGCGATCCAGGAGAAGATCATGATCTATAGTGTGGAATGCAGCACTAAGATCTAGTCAAACTAACAGCGAGATGAAGCCTTGGTCTGAAGCTAAAAACAGCTCATTAGTGATTTTAACTAGGGCAGTTTCTGTGCTATGATGGAGCCTGAAACCTGACTGAAACTCTTCAAAGATATTGTTCTCTTGTAAGTGGGAACAGAACTGGGCAGCGACAATCTTTTCTAAAATCTTTTAAATGGGTCTGTAATTTTATACTTTATTTGGATCCAGATTAGGTTTCTTAATGAGGGGCTTAATAAAAACTAACTTGAGGGATTTAGGGACGTGACCTAAAGATAGTGAGGAGTTAATAATATTGAGAAGAGGCTCACCAGCTGTATATAACACTTCCTTCAGTAGTTTAGTTGGAATAGGATCTAACTGACATGTTGTTGATTTAGCTTTGGTAATAACATCATGCAGCTCTTCGTGTCCTATACATGTAAAACAGTGTAGTTGTGGGGTTGTAGGTGAGATAATGTCAGGAGATGCTGTCAGAGGTTGGACCTCCACAATTGTTTTTCTAATACTATAAATTTTTTCAGTGAAGAAATTCATAAAGTCCTCACTACTAAACTGTGATGGAACACATTTTTCAGATCCCTGATTTGTGGTTAGCATAGCTACTGTACTGAAAAGGAACCTGGGATTGTTTTTGTTGTTTTCTATGAGTTTGCTCAGGTGTTCAGCTCTAGCAGCTTTTAGCGCCTGTCTGTAGCTGAGCATACTGTCTTTATATGCAATTCTAAATACCTCCAATTTAGTTTTCCTCCATCTTCTCTCCAGATTACGGGCTGTTCTCTTCAGGGCATGCGTATGACTATTATACCAAGGTGCAGGTGTTTGTTCTCGAACCTTTTTAAAACGGATGGGGGCAACAGTGTCTAATGTGCTAGTGAGGATAAGGTCTATGTTGTTCGCCATTTCATCAAGATTATTAGCAGTTATGGGTTTAGTGAGAAACTGAGATAAATCAGGCAGGTTATTTATGAATCTGTCCTTAGTGGTCGGAACAATAGTCCTACCAAGTCGATAGCGTGGTGAAACACGGCTAATCTGCTCTACCGGTAGTGTGTACAGTATAAGATAATGGTCTGTGATGTCATCACTCTGAGGTAAAATATCTATATCAGTGACGTCTGCTCCGTGGGATATTATTAAGTCTAGTGTGTGGTTAAAACGGTGAGTTGGTCTGGTGATATTTTGTTTGACCCCAAAAGAGTTTAATAAGTCCAGAAATGGTAGTAATTGTAGTGTAATTCTTTTTTTTTTTTTTCTTATATCAGCACATTTAGTGTAAATGTTGACGTTCAAGATGATTCCTTGTCATTTGTACAGTCATTGTGTTAGCAGTTTAAAGTGTAATTACAGTTTTTATTTTTAAAATAATTTTGTGAATATTTCTCAGGTGTTCGCATGCCAGATGATTCTGGGTGATTTCTGAGTCCTCAGTTTGGTGCTAAGTGTAATTATAGTGTAATTTCAGTACTTTTAAATGAATTTATTGACACCACAAAGGTAAACGTTGACATTCTGGATGATTCTGTGTCTTTTCCATGGTTACCGTGTATGCGGTTGATGCTAAATGTAATTGCACTGTAATTTTTTGTGATTTGTATTTTTTTCTGAGGTAAATAAGCTGCACTAACATGTATTCAAGCCTTTATGACTCACCAGCTGTAGTTTTGTTTGTTGCTTAGAGCAATTTTACATAATCACATATTAATATATGACGTTTGTGTATTAGCATCTGTTGGGGCTTTTTACCCCTAGAGCAAGTCTTCTGGACACGGTCGTGTGTCATTCAATGGAGATGTGTTTACCTTTAAGTGTTTTTATACGTTCCAGGCAAGTAACCATTGCTTGATAAAATGTATTTTTGAGCCATGATATGAGCTCTATATTAGCTCCACTAGGTCCTGAGAGGAATGAAGTATCTGGCTAAAGTTGCAGAGTTCATGCCTTGTCCTGAATAATCCAAAAAGCTTAATGTTTCAAAGAATTGATTTGTTTCGTTTGATTTTAATCTCCAAACCTGTCAGTCCTCATCATCACGACATTCTACTATTTTTTTTGGTCCCTGTCCCTGTCTTGTGCCTTTTTACCGCTTCCTAGTTGGAGCCATCCCTTCTTTTTTTTCTTCTTTTCCCCACAAAGGGGTGTGTAAAACACTCAAGAATTCACTTGACCTTCTGATTTGATGGCCCTCATTTACATTTTTAATGGACCCTCTAAAAAGCCAATCAGAGCATCCAGATCATTAGGGAAAGGACGAGAGAGGTGATTCATTCATTCATTCATTCATTCATTATTGCTGTTTTTTGTTAATTAGTTAATTATCTAATTAGCTGATCTTAAGGAAAAAAAATGTCCAGAAAGGTCGTGTGTTTTGGCCTTCAGCGTTCCTACTGTCAATTCTTTCTTATTCATCTAAAAGCAAAATAATATAAATGTAAATGAATGTAAAAGTCAATGTTTGACGTCTCTTTTCTCTGACTTAATGCACATCCCCTGTAGCATTTCAGTTTTGTTTAGCCTTGCCACTGGGAATGCATTGAGAGTGTCTCTGTTTAGTAGATTATTTGTTTTTTATCGATTGTTTGCTTTTCGTTTTTTTTTTTTTTTCTTTAGCCACCTTTATACTCTCAATAGAATTCGAGTCCTGGCCCTGGGCCTGACCCTCCTGTCTTCAAACAAAATTCCACTCATTAAAGGAGGTTTCTGATGTTTTTTTAACGTTAATTCCTCTGAGCGAAGGAAGAGATTATGAATGACTCATTACCTCTTTTTAATAAGAGCGCTCACCTAATTACCACTTTAAGAATGCATAATAAGCAGAGAACCTTGCGTGACATTTGTGTCTCAGGTCTTTATTTTCGAAGCCATGGGGAAATGAAGGTTTATTAAATATGGATTATTATGGACTATAGATGATTCTGAATGAAACCTTTACTTCCTCCATGTATAAATGATCTGTGATATGCTTCTGATCAAACACTCCTCCATAGGTACAGATAATATCCTTATCTTTTCTTCAAGGGCCCTATAACCCTCTGACACACACACACACCCTGTTTACACACTAGAAATTCATTTATCAATTCATTTATATTTGCACTTTTAATAATGAACATTGTCTCAGAGCAGCTTTACACAGATAATGTGGTGATAAAAATGAAGATGTTCTTTATAAGTGTAAGTTTGTCCCTGATGAACAAGTCGGTGGAGACTGTGGTGAAGGAAAAACTCCCTGAGATGCAGAAGGAAGAAACCTTGAGAGGAACCAGACTCAAGAGGGAACCTCATCCTCATCTGGGTGACACCGAATGTCCATTTATTCCAGATAAATGATGTTGAGGTGCAGTGATGGAGATCAGATACAAACTGTAGTCCTGAGCAGTCTGTTGATATTAACTACAGTCCAAATCCATCCTCAAAGCTCCCGTTCTTACTCCAGAATTTCATGGATCCCAGGGAGAGCCAGAGGGTAACACAGACATGAGGAATTTCTTGGATAAGAGACGCCACCACACCACCATCAACAAACCTGAGGTGAACGTGTGAGAGTGAGGAGACGACAGAATGGTGCAAAAACCCAAAAACCATCCTGTGAGCAGCAGATCTGTGTGTTGAAAACCGTACGGATGAGAGAGATGTGCAGACCTGAAGCTGAGCAAACAGGAGTCTATAGTGACCCAAAGTGTCTCAGGTATGTCAGAATGGCTTACTAAATAAAATAGTGAATCTCAGTGGTCTCAGCTGCATGGTCATGTGTTGCTGTGGTGTTTGCAATTTACTTAGGAATTTCACACACAACTGAATGTGGAGTTTACACACGATGGTGCGACAAACAGAACTCATCCACTGAACCGCCTTGTGGTTATGGTCAGTGTGAGCAGAAACACCTTTCTGATGAGAACGGGCTGAAAGGAAGCTTATGGTGTAAATCAAATAATCACTCTACAGGCGCGGTGAGCCGAAATGCATCACGCTGAGAAACCTTGAGGATGATGATTTAAATGTGAAGAATAGCACATTAATAGCATGCTGTTATAAGAAAATCCATCAGCGACACTGTGTTGTGATGCAGAAGTATCTTTAAAACTCTATATCTCACTATATTCCTGTAAAAACATCTCCACAAACGAGATGTTTTTATTTATTTATTTACTTATTAAACAATTTGTTGTTGTTGTGGGATCCTGTTGGAAGGTTAGTTCTTGTTTTCACTTACACTACAGCAGCTATAGTCAAGTCACAAATGGGTTTTTATTGTCATTTATATAGATTTTTTCAAATCATACAAAAGTATTGGAACAGCCATGTTTATTTCCTCTCCAGACTTTTTGTGTCGCATCTCTTTGGGTGCGGTAGAATGAAATTTGCGCTTTATTGAACTTGGAGACCCAAACCTGTTCCTGCGTGACGATACCCCTGCACACAAAGCCGATCTGCTTTCCATGGGTTGGAGTGGAAGATCTTCTGCTATAGAGCTCCAACCGCATCAAACACCTTTGGGATGAATGTGAATACTGACTGCACCCCAGGAACCTCCTCACCTTCTCACCTACATCACTACCTGACTTTACTAACAAATCTCCACAAGCACACTCCAAAATCTCACATAACAGTGAAGGTTATAATAACAGCAAATGGAGAATAGGATGTTCAAAAAGAAGTAGAAACCAAACACATGGTCAGGTGTCCACAAACGTGTAGCTGTATTGTGTATTTCCAGCTTTAATTTCTGACACGTGCATGTGAACGAGTCCGTGTGAATGAGCTGTAGTTACTATAGTAATAATATATATGGCGTACGGAGGATTATTGTGTTAGTGTCAGAACAGCTGTTGGAGAAAATGAACACCTTCAGTAGTTTATGAGGTTCTGTCACGGCCGCGGCACGTTTACATGACTGCTTTCAAATTCTAGCTTTTTGCGCTGAAGGTGATATTTTTGAAAGAAAAAAAAAAAACGGAGGGGTGAAAACTGGTGTTCTCCATGCAGACATGTCCGTGTTCGTGTCTGACTCGGTATCTTTATCTTTATCATTGCAGGACGTCTTTCCTTCTGAGAGACATTCGCTCTGAAAATCAGCACAGAGCATTACTGTGAAATGGTAATGTGTGTGTGTGTGTGTGTGTGTGTGTGTGTGTGTGTGTGTGTGTGTGAGAGAGACAATGATTCATTAAAGCTTAAACACTAATTCCTGATAGGAACGCTCTTATTATCTAGTTCTGTCATAGTGCCATAAATCTGTACCCTGTGCTCTAATCCCATATGCTAATTCAGCGATTAGCACACTGCGCTTGTCTTGATCCTGACAGAGGATGTTAGAATGCTAAATCCATGTTAGCGTGAAATAGTACTAACTAGCGGACGAATAGGTAACAAGACGAGCTGCTTTGCTTTCTTCTGAACCAAACAACTTACAAGCAATGTGATAGGCGGCTAGTCTAACATCAGCTTTATTAGCTGCAGTTTAGATATTAACAGCACACTGTATGAGGACAAGACCACGTTTTTTTCCCATAAAAATATACAAATAAGAGCTTAATAAACAGATGCTGGAGAATGACTCGCTCTACATCACTAGTCGAGGCTGATTTCTTCAACATGTCAAGATATCGCTAGTAATATGTTTTGCTAACTAAATGTGCCATTCATTCTATTTCAGTGTGTTACATCAGAGTCAGGTTTAATATGGTGTTTTTTTCCTCTTAAGGATGTTCGAGAAATGCTTTTCCTGCGGTCTTATTTTGATTTTTTTAAGGGTTTCCTTGGATGAGCGCTAATGTCATAATAAGGGTGTAAATCGTTGTTTCATTTATTATTAAATTCCCGCGATGGAGGGATGATGGCGCTGTAATCTGACATGTTTATATAAATGTCATAAATATATCTGGGACACAAAGACAGTGCAGGATACAGGGATAGCAACGCTAGCGTATGATCTCTCTCATACACATACAAACACACACTCTCAACGTCTCTACACCGCTGTCATAATATTGTTTAATATATTAGCATGTTGTTGTTATTATCAGAACATGTCACTGATCTCATCAAAGCAGTTTGAACGGGTTTTTTAGTTGAATATATAATAATCTAGTATATATTAACTATCATTGATATAATAGTAAAAGCCGCGAGTAGGTTTTATGGGTCATTATGTAGCGCAGCCGTTGAGCGTGCTAACTAGGGTTAGCAGAAAACACTTTCTAAATAAATGACTAATGGTTTAACCTCGTGAGTCGTAAATTAGTAAAGTACATTAATCTGAACGTGTCACTGTAACGAACTGTAATGAAGGATGAGGATGAAGTTGACTTTTGAGTGGTTCCTTTCAAGGTTTTTTCCTCATGAAGTCTCAGGGAGTTTTTCCTTCACCACAGTCGCCACTGGCTCACGTATAAGGTAAACACGTATAAAAAACAAACTTATAGACACGAAACTTCTACATTCCAAAATGTAGAAGTTTACAAATGAATAAAAAAATGTGTAATGAGTATTTCTTAGTCTTTCTCTCTGAATGGTCACATGTTCAGAGAACAAGTGAGCTGCACATGGTTAGCATTAGCACATCTAAAAAAGCTCTGTATAGAGCTTCAGCAGGAGATGAGGACAGCCCACAGACAGGGTGTATTTTTAGAGATATAATTACAGACTTCACTGCACACTGCGACTAGCATGTTAGTCATGGTTAGCGCCCGCACATCTTTGTTCATTTCTCTTTCAGCCACTGTTTAAGTTAGCATGCTAGCTTCAGGTTTGACTTCATCCCCATTTGTTAGCTTCGAGAAAATGCAAGAGAAAAAAAATCAAGGAAAGAAAAACATATAGTGGATATTAAAAGCGCTTATATAACAGATCAAAACGCTCCATTTTTGTCAATTAGAGGGAAAAAAGCGGTGCGGCGACACGACATGTTTCCATACGAGCCGATTTGGCTGAGGAAAAGCTGTAATTACGGCTCTGAATGGAGCTTTAAGTCAGAATGTGGTTTGGCGAACGTTTCCAAGGGACAAGCAGTCTTGTGGTTTGTGGTTTTTTGTCATCAAATGCAAATTGCACAGTCGAAGAGGAGAAATAAAATGAGCTAGGAGCTTCCAGGATCCCGCTTGGCTCCACTCCTACATGTCAAAACCCCCTTTTTTTCATTTAAAAAGAATTGAAGAGACTCTCTCATTCAGAGCTCTGTAAGTTCAAGGATTGGGAGAACAAGGTCAGGGATAGGAATGTGAAGGAGAACCAGGAGAGGAACCCTGAATAAGAACAGGAACATGCAGGAGAACCTGACAGGAACCCAAGACAGCAATGTGCAGAAGAACCTGACAGGAACCTGAGTATTGATCGAGTATTTGAGATGGGGCAGTGAAGGTGAGGGCAGAGGTGGTAGAGATGGATGTGGACCTGGTGGTCAAGAAAATGTTTGAGATTATGGAGGTAGAAGAGGAGGTGATGGTGTTGCAGAAGGATGTGGATGTGACTCCCCTTGGAGAGGATTATTGAATATTCTATACTCTTTATTTATTTTATTTTATACAGAAGCAAAAAGTGAAGATGTTCCACAATATGTTAAGCAATATTTAATAGAATTAAAAAAAAAAAGTATATATACAGTGTATATAGTTTTTTTGACAATTTCTTAAATAATTGTTGAATAATTTATTAAAATATTGCTGAATGTTTCATGTAAATATTTCATGCGAAATTAAAAATAATTGTAAAGTATTAATACACTCATTTTAATTCACTGATAGAATTAATATTCAATTTAAAACATTCAACCTGTTTTTTGAGTGTTACATTAACTATTTAACTTAAATATATGGAATTAATTTTTTTATTATAATTTTTTTAATAAAACTAAATATTTGTAAAAAAAAATTTCACCACTTGAACTTTTTATACCAAACTGTAAATTAAAAAAACACTCAAGTCAGATTTTATTTATTTTTTGTTTGTCTGTTTTTTTTCAAAATAAATAACACTCATCTAGCTCGCTAATTATCTGTTAGCATGTGCCACAGCTTGCTAAATAACTAGCTTGCTAATTAACCTTGTTTGGGCTGCAGCTGTAATAAGTGGAACGATCCTGACAGGAAGTGGATTAGCCGAACAGGAGTTAGCTCGCGGTTCAGTACTTCACTTCCGTGGCATTTCGCTACGTGACTTCATAATACAGCCTGCGCTCCTTTTTGACCTTTTCCCCTCAAAGTCTGTTCTGAGAGCTGGAGCTGTTTATCACACAGACACGTATTTACACAAAAACCTCGATGCTGAGTGTTAGACAGACGTAAACCCTACCAACACACACACACACACACACACACACACACACACACTCAGAGGAAATTTCGCTGTGTGTTTTCAGGCCTTTCATTTTCCCAAACAGTTTCACTGCTGTTTATTTTCACATCCTTTCTTCTTCTTTCTTTCATTTCTGAAGTAAATATCATTCACACAACATAGCGAGAAAAAGTGTGTGTGTGTGTGTGTGTGTGTGTGTGTGTGTGTGTGTGCGTGTGCGTGTGTGTGTGCGTCACAGAAAAAAAGCATTTACATCTATATTTTATTTTATTTCATTTAGTGTTTAATACTAATTACACCAAAATCGCTACAAGCAGAATAACTCTAGGATGTAAAGGTGTAGTTGATGGTAGTGTAGATGGTGGAGGGGGTTTGGAGTTAGAGGTGCAGTTTTTGGTGGAGGGTGGTGTCAATGTAAGGGTGCAGTTGGTGGTGGTGTAGGGGGTGTGGATGTAGAGGTGGAGTTGGTGGATGTTGGTGGTGGTGTAGGTGGTGGACAGGGGTTTGGATGTTGGTGGTGGTGTAGGC
>JAAIIK010025420.1:0-24227 GCA_014706435.1 Silurus glanis
TGTGTGTGTGTGTGTGTGTGTGTGTGTGTGTGTGTGTGTGTGTTTGTCTTTTCTGTGATTTGCATCCTGTTTGTCTGACAGCATATTCCTCTTCCCTATTATACACTGCAGGAGAGAGAGAGACTTTGAAAGATACAGTAGATAGAGTGAGAGATTACCAGAGAGAGAGAGAGAGAGAGAGAGAAAAAAGTCAGAGACAGACGGATAGAGTGACCGACAGACAGACTGACAGTCAGACAGACAGTCAGGCAGATAGACGGGTTACGGTGAATTGACCTTGTGCTGTTTATATAAAAACACGCCTCATTTCCTCTTCCTGTTTTACTCACACACCTAGTGCATTAGCTATTAGAACATCCATGCTTTCACTGTCTGGCTCTGCCGTGCTGCACTAATTAGAATGTATACACTTTCTGTCCTTCTCTCTCTCTTTCCTTCTCTCTCTCTCTCTCTCTCTCTCTCACACACACACACAGAGTTTATGTGTAACTTTCAAACATTCTGGAAGTTTGGTGATGGACATCATAAATTATTATCTTTAACACTCATCAAAACTTCAGAAATCTGAAACTTGGGCAAAGGGATGTGAACACACAATACACTCGCTGTTACCATAGTAGAAAAACTCTTACTGTTGCTAAGCAGGAAAACTCCAAAAGCCAGGTCTAAGCTAGCTACTGATTCAGGCTAACAATGTAGGAGGTGCTGCTTGGAGGTAGAGTTGGAGAGTAAATGAGGCAGAACCATCTGGAATATCAGATGTTTACTTCAGACATGTTGCTAAAATCAGATTGTAATTGCTAACTTAATTTCCATGGGTTCCACCACATTGATAAACCTTAAACTAGCATGATCTTAAGACTGATACTGTCAGGCGTGATGTTCCGGAAAAAAGGGCCAAGATAATGTAATTGGTTATTTCGGGTGATAGCTGACTTACTGGGGGTGGTGGTAGCTTGTGGTTAAAATAGTAGTTTACATTTACATTTGTGGCATTTAGCAGATGTCCGTGTCCAGAGCGACATACAAATATGCTTTGCGTCTCAATCAATGAATAAATCTACACTGGTATGCTAGATTACAAACTTAAGATAAATCAGCCTACAACTCTGTTGACTTTTTTTTCCCCCGAACAGAAAGTCATGGGTTCAAATCACCACCACCACCAAGCTGCCCCTGAGCAAGGCCCTTAACCCTTTAACTTCTCAGGTGTATAAAGGAGATAAATGTAAGTTGCTCTGGACAAGGGCATCTGTCATAAATATCACCATAATCTATGTTACAATTAAATGATACTACACACACCTGTAGAAGTGAAATATTTATTTTTAAAGGGAAATTTAACCAAATAATCAAACACTACATCTCCATGTCTATACAAACACAGATTCTTCACTTTGCATCTCTGTTCCCCTTGCAGTTCGCACTGGAGCCTCTAGGCTAACGTAGTTTAAAAGTAAGATAAGATAAGATAAGATAAGATAAGATATACATTTATTCGTCCCACAGTGGGGAAATTTCTTTGTTACAGCAGCAAAGAAAAAAATTAAAAATAAATGCAAATATATAAAAGAATAGACACATACTATAGTCTTCTTCTTCTTCTTCTTCTTTCGGCTGCTCCCATTAGGGGGCGCCACAGCGGATCATCCATCTCCATACCACCCTGTCCTCTAGATCTGCCTCTTTCACACCAACTACCTGCATGTCTTCCCTCACCACATCCATGAACCTCCTCCTTGGACTTCAAGTGACGGATGAAGACCCCTACCAGAAACACTTAAACTAGCACTTTTCCCAGTTTGCTTTTTCTTTATAAAAAAAAAAATAATAATAATAATCAAAATCCTCTCAACAGACTTGTAGGCTGATGGTATCTTAAGTTTGTAATCTAGCAAACCAGTGTTGATTTGTTCACTCATAGAGACTCAAAGCACTTTTAAACATCGCTCTAGATAATAAACTTTCTTTCGGCTTCTCCCATTAGGGGTCGCCACAGCGGATCATCCGTATTCATGATCCGCATGTTTGATTTGGCACATGTTTTTACGCTGGATGCCCTTCCTAACGCAACCCTCCCCATTTATCCGGGCTTGGGACCGGCACTAAGAGTGACCTGGCTTGTGCAACCCTAATTGCTGGGGTAGGTTCCCTGACCGGGAATCGAACCCGGGCCGCAGCGGTGAGAGCGCCTGGATAATGGCTTCTGGTAAATGCTATAAATATAAAAGCAGTTTCATGACTGTGGCATCGGGGGGCGTGGCAGAGTGCTGGTTTGTGAATGAAGGGCGAGGCCAGGAGAGACAAGCGGTAAGAATCACACACATTGTCTCAGATAACTGAATGTGTTAAGGAAATAAGAGATTGGATGACCCATAACTTTCTACTATTAAATTCTGATAAGACGGAGATTTTGCTTATCGGCCCAAAAACCAGTACACAGAAGCTCCAGCATCTCAACCTGCATTTAGACGGATGTTCTGTAACCACTAGTTCAACAGTAAAAGACCTGGGAGTTATTTTAGAGCAACTTGTCTTTTAAAAATCACATCAACCAAGTTACAAAAACAGCCTTCTTTCACCTTAGAAATATTTCTAAGCTAAGAAACATGTTGTCTATATCCAATGCAGAGAAGCTCGTCCATGCGTTCATGACCTCCAGAATAGACTACTGTAATGCATTACTAGGTGGATGTCCTGCATCATTAATAAACAAGCTTCAGTTAGTTCAGAATGCAGCAGCAAGTGTTCTTACAAGGTCAAGAAAATATGATCACATAACCCCAATCTTCTCATCCCTACACTGGCTTCCTGTTAAGTTTCAAATCCACTACAAACTACTGCTTCTTACTTATAAAGCACTAAATGGTTTATCTCCATGTATCTCTCCAGTCTTTTAACACGCTACAATCCGTCACGCTCCCTGAGATCTCAAAACTCTGGGCTTCTAGTAGTTCCTAGAATAGCAAAGTCCACAAAAGGCGGTAGAACATTCTCACATTTAGCTCCTAAACTCTGGAATAGTCTTCCTGACAGTGTTCGGGGCTCAGACACACTCACCCAGTTTAAGTGCAGATTAAAGACGTATCTTTTTAGCGAGTTCTACACATAACACACATCACATCATAACCTTGTGCTCCAGAACATCTGATCACATGCACACTATCAACTTGTGCTGTTAATATCATGAACAGCAGCTACGCTAATTCCTCTCCACTGCTTCTCTTTCTCTCCCCATCCCGAGGCATCCTGAGGTTTGGCCAGCTCCAGTCACGTCCCACCTCATGAGGACTATGGACCTTTGAAGAAGTAGATGCCGAACTCGCAAACATCCCGAACCATCTAGAGACGTACCAGTGCCAATTGGATCCCACTAGATGTGTGGAGTTTGGACATTGGACCTCCTGGAGTGTTTAAAGGCTCTGGCATGGTGAAGCTGGTGTTGGATCTGTGATGATCACAAATGTTGAGTTATTTTATGAGTTGCTCAGTAGCTCCTAGTTTTATAACCATAATGACTGTAAAAGACTGTAGAAAGAACATCACTCATAATCACACACTCCAGTGCACATGTTAGTTCTCACTCTCCAGTGTTCTGTAGTGTTGAAAGATTTATGATCAAACTCTTGATGTCACCCAAATGAGGATGAGGTTCCCCTTTTGAGTCTGGTTCCTCTCAAGGTTTCTTCCTCATAACATCTAAGGGAGTTTTTCCTTGCCACAGTTGCCAAGGCTGCTCATCAGGGACAAATGCACACCATTCACCTTCACTGTTGATTTCTGTAAAGCTGCTTTGAGACAATGTCTGTTGTGAAAAGCGCAATAGAAATAAACTTGACTTGACTTGACACATAGTAAATGGACATTAGAGACAGCTGTGCTCATGTATACGACCAGCAGGTTCGGGATACAACAGTTCAGAAATCATGCAACAACCAATCTGCATGATGTTGTACTTAATAACCTTGGCTTGCTGCGACCTCGGCTACAAAGACCAGGTCCCCAGTCCTCGGTGTCGCCTGATGCTGGTGACATCGGAAGCAGTGCTCAAGGAAGCGCGGCAAGCAGGCAGGTTCTGGACGCCGCCATTCAGCTAGACAGGCTAGCTGCATTTCGTACCACCTCAACCTAAAACCATGAAGGGAGGCGGTTCCTCTGTCTCTAGCTATGATGGTTCCCGAGAGGGAGGAGCTGGGACCGCGTCAGGCCAAGATCCGTGTCAGAATTCACTCCGGTCGCCTATGAAGTCCACCTCTCACCATTGCAGAAAGCACAGGTGGGGAGGTTGCAAAAAGAGTTTGAAGAAAGGAGGACGATCGTGATTGTTGTAGGCGTAGGTAACTTTCATTCATTGTGAGTAAAAACTTCATCAGGATAGCAGATGATCTGAAGGTAGGAGGACACTGAAAGACATCCTGGGAGAATTCTATGCAGATAGGAACATTTGCATTTATAGTATCTCCCAAAAGTGAGTGCACCCTTCAAATTTCAGCAACCATTTTAGTGTATCTTCTGAAGAGACAATACTATAGAAATAAAACTTGGATATATTTTAGAGTACACATTGTGCAGTGTGTATAGCAGTATGGATTTACTGTCCTCTGAAAGTAACAACATACAGCCATGATAACAGCTGTATGTGGTGTAAACATGTAAAGCCACATGTTCTATTCATCATATTTTTGTCTGCTTGACAGGACCAGACAAATTTGTGTATCTTATATAAGTCCAATTTGAGTCCAATTCTCTCATACTAACCACTGGATGTTCAACATGAACCTCATGGTTAAGACTCTCTGAGGATTTGAGAATTAGAAATATTGTTCTCCACAAAGATGCCGAGGCTCTAAGAAGATCAGTCGTCTTCTTTATTCGGCTTCCCCCATTAGGGGGCGCCACAGCGGATCATCAGTCTCCATACCCCACTGTCCTCTACATCTGCCTCTTTCACCCCAACCACCTGCACGTCTTCCTTGGGCTTCCTCTTTTCCTCCTTCCTGGTGGCTCCATTCTCAGCATTCTCCTACTGATATACCCCATGTCCCTCCTCTGCACATGTCCAAACCATCTCAATCTCACCTCCCTCACCTTGTCTCCAAAACGTCCTACATGTGCTGTCCCTCTAATAAACTCATTTCTAATCCTGTCCATCGTCATCACTCCCAACGAACATCTCAACATCTTCAGCTCTGCTACCTCCAGCTCCACCTCCTGTCTTTTACTCAATGCCACTGTCTCTAAACCATACAACATCTCAGGTCTCACCACAGTCCTATAAACTTTCCCTTTCACTCTCACAGATACTCTTCCATCACAAATCACTCCTGCTATCACTCTTCTCCACCCACTCCACCCTGCTGCACTCTTTTCTTCACTTCTCTAACACACTCTCCATTAATTTGCACTGTTGACCCCAGGTACCTGAACTCCTCCACCTTCTCCACCTCTTTTCCCTGCAACCGCACCCCTCCACTGCACCTCCCTCTCATTCACACACATGTACTCTGTCTTACTCCTACTGACTTTCATTCCCCTTCTCTCCAGCGTGTACCTCCACCTCTCCAGGCTCTTCTCCACCTGCTCCCTACTCTCACCACAAATCACAATATCATCCGCAAACATCATCATCGTCCATCAACCTGTCCATCACCACTGCAAAGAGGAAAGGGCTCAGAGCCGATCCTTGATGCAGTCCATCCTTCACCTTGAACCAGTCTGTTGTTCCTACTGCACACTTCACTGCTGTCACACTGTCCTCATACATGTCCTGCACCACCCTCACATACTTCTCTGACACACCAGACTTCCTCATACAATACCACTACTCCTCTCTCCACCCTGTCGTACCCTTTCTCTAAATCCACAAACTCACAATGCAACTCCTTCTGACATTCTCTATACTTCTCCATCAACATTCTCAAAGCAAATAATGCGTCTGTGGTGCTCTTCCTCAGCATGAAACCATACTGTTGCTCACAGATGGTCACCTCTTCTCTCAGCCTGGCTTACACTAAGGGTTGATCCAAGACAAAGCACACACCTTGGCGGATTGATTATTGTCGCCGGTGATTTCAACCATGCAAATCTCTTTGAACTGTGCTCCTTGAATTTCACCAGAATGTGGACTTTGCAACCAGAGGAGAAAACACAAATACACAAATATCCAGGGCACATACCGGGTGAAGCCCTGCCCCGCCCCCACCTCAGGTACTCAGACTACATCTCTGTTATGCTGATCCCAGCATAGAGATCACCCAGCAGTGACACCTCCCTCCCAGATGCGCTGAACGACTTATACGCCCGGTTCGAGGTGCAGAACAACATGGTGGCAAGGAAGACCACCCCTCCTCCCAGTGACCAGGTGCTCTGTCTAAACACAGCTGAAGCAAGGAAAATTGCAGAGTTAACCCATGAAAGTCTGCTGGACCAGACAACATTCCTGGCAGAGTGCTCAGGGAATGTGCAGAACAGCTAGTGAATGTCTTCACCGACATCTTCAACATCTCCCTGAGCAGCACCATTGTTCCTATGTGCCTCAAGACGACGACCATCGTTCCCGTGCCGAAGAAGTCTACTGTCTGCTGCCTCAATGAATATCGTCCTATCGCACTTTCACCCATCATGATGAAGTGCTTCGAAAGGCTCATCATGAGGCACATCAAGACCCAGCTACCACCTGCACTGGACCCCATGCAGTTCGCATATCGTCCAAACCACTCAACGGACGATGCCATCTCCACGACCCTTCATCTGGCCCTCACCCACCTGGACAACAAGGACTCATATGTACGATGCTGTTCATAGACTTCAGCTCAGCATTCAACACAATCATTCCTCAGCACCTGATCGAGAAGCTGAGCCTACTGGGCCTGAACACCTCCCTCTGTAACTGGATCCTGGACTTCCTGACTGGGAGACCTCAGTCAGTCCGGATCGAAAACAACATCTCCAGCACCACCACACTGAGCACTGGAGCCCCTCAGGGCTGTGTGCTCAGCCCACTGCTGTTCAATCTGCTGACTCACGACTGTGTAGCAATGCACAGCTCAAATCACATCATCAAGTTCGGCGATGACACGACTGTGGTGGGTCTCATCAGCAAGAACGACGAGTCAGCATACAGAGAGGAGGTGCAACGGTTACCAGCCTGGTGGGGAGCAAACAACCTGTCTCTGAACATCGACAAAACAAAAGAGATGGTTGTGGACTTCAGGAGAGCACAGAGCGACCATTCTCCACTGATCATCGATGGATCCTCAGTGGAGATCGTCAAGAGCACCAAATTCCTTAGTGTTCATTTGGCAGATAATCTCACCTGGTCACTCAACACCAGCTCCATCACCAAGAGCCCAGCAGCATCTCTACTCCCTGAAAAGGCTGAGGAAAGCTCATCTCTCTCCATCCATCCTGACCACGTTCTACAGAGGGACCATTGAAAACATCTTGAGCAGCTGCATCACTGCCTGGTTTGAGAACTGCACCGTCTTGGATCGCAAGTCCCTACAGAGGATAGTGAGGACAGCTGAGAAGATCATCAGAGTCTCTCTCCCCTCTATCATGGACATTTGCACCACACACTGCATCCGCAAAGCCAACAGCATTGTGGACGACCACACACACCCCTCACACGCACACTTCACACACACACACACACCCCTCACACGCACTCTTCACACACACCCGTCACGCACACTCTTCACCCTCCTGCCATCAGGGAAGCGGTTTCGAAGCATTCGGCCCGTCACATCCAGACTGTGTAACAGTTTCTTCCCTCAAGCCATCAAACTCCTCAATACAGAACTGAACTGAAACTCACACACACACACACACACACACACACACACACACACACACCTGTGTGACTGATCTGTACAGCCCAGACTCAAACACACAATCGTACTCACGTCACACATTCATGTCTTCAGCACCACTTACGTTGTCAAGATGGCGCCGCGGATGGCAGCCTCGGCACGAGGCTTTGTTTATTGTCTGTGTGTTTAGTTACCCTACCCTAATAACTTACACTAAAGAAGAACAGCTTAACATCGGGGAGTTCACTCCAGACACTTTTTCACCAGTTTTTACAAACCCGGAAAGTTTTTTGGAGATCTTAGTTGGAGCAGCAGCTACTCTCTATGGTACATGGAGGAGACTCCCGCGCCAGCACGCTAGTGAAGCTACGACAGAGGGGATTTAGAACTGCGCTCCCGTCGATTCACCTGGCGAACCTCCGCTCACTGCCGAACAAAATGGACGAACTAACTCTTCTCAACGGAACAAGCAAAGACTTTGCATGCTCCGCTGCACTCTGTTTTACTGAAACTTGGCTCAGTCACTCAATCCCGGACAGCGGATTACTTCTCTCGGGCTTCCACTTACACCGAGCGGATCGCGTAACGGAGCTATTGGGCAAAACGAAAGGCGGCGGAATCTGCTTTTACATTAACGAACGTTGGTGTACAGATGTCACAGTGCTGGATAAATACTGCAGCCCAAACTTGGAATCACTAGTAATAAACTGCAAACCGTTTTACTCACCGCGGGAATTTTCCTCATTCATTCTGACCGGAGTTTACATCCCACTGCAGGCCAATGTGAGTGATGCACTGCAAAACCTGGCAAACCAAATATCCGACTTGGAGCAAAAACATCCGGATTCTCTTTTTATTATCCTTGGAGACTTTAACAGAGCAAAACTAACACTTGAACTTCCAAAATACAGGCAACATATTAACTGTCCGACAAGAGAGAAACACACACTGGATCATTGCTACACCGTTCTTAAGGACGCATATCGCTCTGTACCCCGGGCAGCTTTAGGGAACTCTGATCACTGCTTGGTTCATCTTATTTCAACATACAGGCAGAAACTAAAATCTGTTAAGCCTGTAGTCAAAACAGTGAAGAGATGGACCAGTGAGGCAAAGCAGGAACTACAATACTGCTTTGACTGCACTGATTGGAGTGTCTTTGAGGCTGGAACTGACAGCCTGGATGAGCTGACTGACACTGTGACATCCTACATCAGTTTTTGTGAAGACATGTGTGTGCCAACCAAAACCTTCTGCAAGTTCAGTAACAATAAGCCATGGTTCACAGCCAAACTGAAAAAACTTTGACATGCCAAGGAAGATGCCTACAGAGGGGAGGACAAAGCACTGTACAAGCAGGCCAGGAATAAACTGACAAAAGAGATCAGAATAGCCAAAAGAAGCTACTCTGAAAAGCTGAAAGCAAACAAAGACCTGGCTGAAGCAAACAAAGACCTGGCTGACGACCTCAACACCTTCTACTGCAGGTTTGAGAACAATATCTTCACACCTCTCATCCAACCCAGCCCAATGTCTGCCCTCATCACACCTCTGGGAACCCCTCTTACAACTCCTCCCAGCACTCAAGTTGCGCTCACGATTTGTGAAGAGGATGTGTATCGGCTCTTTCAGAGACAGAAGACAAGGAAAGCCCCCGGCCCAGACGGTGTCTCCCCCTCCTGTCTCAAAGCATGTGCTGACCAACTGGCTCCCATCTTCACCTCTATCTTCAACAGATCACTGGAGCTGAGTGAGGTCCCCTCCTGCTTTAAACTCTCCACAATCATCCCGGTCCCCAAGAAACCCTCCATTACTGGACTGAATGACTGCAGGCCTGTCGCTCTGACATCTGTCCTCATGAAGACCTTTAAGAAGCTGGTATTGGCCCATCTAAAGAAGGTGACAGAACAGCTGCTGGATCCCCTACAGTTTGCATACCGAGCAAACATATCGGTGGATGACGCAGTCAACATTGGGCTGAACTACATTCTACAACACCTTGACTGCCCAGGAACATATGCCCGGATTCTGTTTGTTGACTTTAGTTCGGCTTTCAATACAATAATTCCGGGAATTCTCCAGTCCAAACTCCTAAACCTCACTATACCCCCTGCCATCTGTCAATGGATCACCAGCTTCCTGACAGGCAGGAAACAACAGGTGAGACTGGGAGGTGTTACCTCCAGTATTCGGACAGTCAGCACTGGTGCTCCTCAGGGATGTGTCCTTTCCCCACTGCTATTCTCCCTTTATACAAATGACTGCATATCAAGTGACCCAACTGTCAAACTCCTGAAATTTGCAGATGACACCACGCTCATCGGACTCATCCAAGATGGTGACGAGTCTGCATATGAGCAGGAGGTGAAGCAGTTGGTGCTATGGTGCAGTCAGAACAACCTTGAGCTAAACACACTCAAAACTGTGGAGATGATAGTGGACTTTAGGAAACACCCTTCAACACTACTCCCCCCTCACAATATCCAACATCCCTGTGTCATCTGTGGAGAACTACAAGTTTCTGGGCACTACCATTTCCCAAGACCTGAAATGGGAATGCAACATAAACTCGATTCTGAAAAAGGCCCAGCAGAGGATGTACTTTCTACGCCAGTTAAGGAAGCACAGTCTGCCACAGGAGCTGTTGATACAGTTCTACACTGCAGTCATTGAATCACCATCTGGTTTGGAGCAGCAACAAAACAGGACAGAAACAGACTGCAGAAAACCGTTAAAACAGCAGAAAAAATCATTGTTGTTCCCCTGCCCACTCTCCAGGACTTGTACCAAACAAGAACCAGAAACCGGACACAGGAACAGTTTCTTTCCCCAAGCAATCAGCCTCACTAACAACTGACTATAATTATATTCCCTGCTCATATCTATAAGTACTGCACAGAACTGTCAGTCATCACATTATCTGTATATGTTACACACACTATGGCTGCTATATATTGTACAAAGTTTTATAGTAAACTCTCTATCATACCTGACACACAATACTGTCATCTGCACTACCATGCACTCTCACACTTTATATACATTACTGATCTGTAGCCCTATTTATTACCCACACTGTCTATACTGTCTCACATTGTCTGTATTGTCTGTATTGTCTTGTATTGTCTTGTTTTGTCTGTTTTGTCCTGTATAGGTTTTATTTATGTCTGTACTTTTGAGAGTCACTAACAGCTGGAACCAAATTCCTTGTGTGTGTCAACACACTTGGCCAATAAACCTGATTCTGATTCTGATTCTGATTCCATCACTTCATTACCATAAATTGTTTACATGCCGTTTTTGCACATCTTTTTTTGGATTGCTGCTATTTGCTCTTTTGCACAACATTTTGTTTACATTTTTGTTAAATACAATGTTCACTTTACTCTTTTACACACCGCAGTGTGTAATATACAACAGGTTTATTGATGGCGCTATTTTGTGTTTTGTGTACTTGTCTTACACTGTCTTGTGTTGTCTTCGCACTGTTTGCACCAGGTTGCACACGATGCACTTTATGTGTTGAGGACACTTACTAGTCCTTAACCCTGTGTTTTCTGTTTCTGTGATTGTTGTTTTATGTTGTTGTATGTAAAACTGCCCGCGATAAACGAAAAAACGCCAAAAAATGGACGCCACCCAAAAAAGGCTTTTTAAAAAAGAATTTTAAGCCATAAATCATCCTCCCACACACTTTAAACACACACAGAAAACATTTAGCAAGAATACAGTATTTATATTTTTATTAATAAATTTCATTATTTAAACATAAAACTCAGCCAAACGAATTAGTTCGGTGGCAAATGCAAAACCGGGGCACGAGATTGGAACTGCGGTAAAGCGGAAGATTAAAATAAAATAAAATTCTCATTTCCAGGCTAAATTTACCAAGATGTTTTATATGCTATTGTTTGGAGGCCAAGCTCATAACTATATACCCCCTTGTCTACTAGCAAGGAGATTGGTAAGGATGTCCAGACTGGTTAAGTACAGGATAATTAATTAGCTAAACTAGCTTGCACACAGAGCTGTGTTTAAATCCAGTCTAGGTTTATTACGCGTAAACCAGTGTGGAGACTTTACCTGATGTGTCAGTTGTGTGTGGATGAGGACATGACCGAGGCCTGAGGTCAGACTTCACTAACCAGGTGAGTGACAGGGAGAAGTCTGTTTCTGCAGCAATAGAACTCGTGCAATTTACACCAGTGCCACCTGCAGTGTGGGAGCAGTGGAGGGGTAGTATGGGGCAGTAGTATGGGGCAGTAATATGGGGCAGTAATATGAATATGGGGCAGTAATTGGGCTCAGCTGGAGAAGTACACAGGTATGATAATAACGTAAATAAAAGCAGGACGGAATGTTGGTGATTACTGTGATACGAGAGAGTGAGTCGCTGAAGAGGTATGACAAACTGATAGAATGGAGAAACTGTGTGTGTGTGTGTGTGTGTGTGTGTGTGTGTGTGTGGACTAGGGGGCCGCACAACAGTGATATAATGAGAAGACTCTGCCTCCTTTTTTTTCCTGCGGAGCGGCAATTAATTGCGAGGGCGATGATGGCGGGTCATTACCACTCAGTTCCTCCAGGAGTGCCGCGGGGCGCAGCGGACACACACACACACACACACACACACACACACGCTCTTTGTGAGACGAGGACGGCTTCGGCTTTTCAATTAGCAGATGGAAATTGCACTTCCGACTCCCCGCTTCGCCTTCTTCCTCCTCTTCCTCCTCCTCCTCCTCGGCTTGAATTCTCAGTGCGTGTAAACCTCCTGACATCTCGGGATTATAGAAGCTCTGCTCCTTATTAATGTGACTTTAACCTCCACCGCCATCTTTTCGGATATTTGGCCGCTCAGTTGGATGAAAATGCATCTCAATACCGCACACATTTCAAGCCTGAACCCATTTATTCTCCAGGATGACTTTAAAAATATCATAACTCATATCACTGTTAAAGGGAAATCTTTTTTTCCTGAAATAAAATAAATAAACCCATGTGTCAGGTGTTTAATACACTTTAATAGACACCTACATTTACATTTAATTTTGTATTAATTGCACTTTTTTAATAACACTTCTGATTGTGTTTTTTCTTATTTAGTAATAAATTGTGTGATGAATTGATCACATTAAACTCCTACTGATTATATCACCATCAAAAGTCCAGTTTCCTTTTTCCATCAAATCATCCTTCTCTGAGTTTCTGGTTTTCTTTGTGCTGATGTATATTATTCCAGTGGACACAGTGCCCCCTAGTGGCCCTCTATAAAGTTATAGTATAAAAAAGTGTGTGTAAAATGCTCTAAAATAAGGTAACGTGTTTTTAAAAGCACACTGTATAGCACAGCGTCATTATAAATAATTCACATCTATAATTGTGTACTATTTGGTCAAGTGTACTTTGTATAACCAGGATTTTATAAAAGTTATCAAAAGTTCACTAATAGACACTTGCAAAAGAAAAAACAGTTTGTGGCAATTGCAGTCCATCATAGTAATTACGGTCCAAAGACATTTCCATGGTTACAAAGTGTTTACCAACCAGAGTAATCTCATGTACCTTCAGGCTGTTCACGTGGAGCCATCGCCAGCACCATCAGCAGCAAATACTTTCCAATTGATGCATCTAAATGATAATAATCATTTGGAAGTCCTGAATCAGAAATGTTTGCTGGTGATTCAGCTGGTTGAAAAGGTTTTATCCCCTCACTTTACTTTGATGGTCATGTCCTGGAGCAAAACCTAATTCACCCAGTTCATCAATCTGCCCACTGACAAAGCATTCGCATACATTAATGAATAGATTTCTCCCATTCTTTAGAGAATTCAAACAAAGAGTCTGGAGAGATCCTCCTCATTCTGAAGCGGGAAACCAGAGCACTGCTGAATTTGCAATCAGTTTTTTTTAAAAGAGTCTAACAATGTTGTAAAACTTATATTGACAACATCTGAATGCAGAGACTGAACTGGCTTGTCAGCAGCAGAAGCAGAAGCAGAAGCAGCTCGACTGGTACCACCTTCTCTCAGAATGAGAGGTAAGTACACTTCAAGGCTCTTCTCTGTTCTGGCACCGAGGTGGTGGAATGAACTTCTCCTAGATGTCCGTACAGCAGAGTCCCTGACTATCTTCAAGCTACGGTTGAAGACCTTCATCTTCCTGAAATACTTAAATTAACACTTTCCAAGTTTGTAGAATTCAAGAGTTATATTTATATTAAGTGTGTAATCTTGTGTACAGTGTAGATTTATTCATTACTAGAGACTCAAAGCACTTTTGTACGTCGCTCTGGACACGGGCGTCTGCTAAATGCCGCAAATGTGTTGATGTTCTGCTATAGAACTGAGGATTGACAAAGGCTTACATCACCAAGTCTGAGAAATAGAGGCCACTGGATGGAGAATGCTTGGTCAGATTAAACTGGATGATGTGGAATGACAAAGACACTAGTTTTTGTTTTTTTTTTCTACTGTGACTGACCTACAACATGTTCATTCCAGCCAGATTCCTTTCTCTCAAATTTGTTCTTCCCATTCGGATCATGTACTCAGTAAATGTCCTCCATTAGAGTTCTGTTTGAATCATAATTCATAGACAGCATGCTTGGCGAAAAGATTTGGCTGCTCTTACAGCTTCTGGAACAGCCCAAGTTGCAGTGTTGGACAGTAATGAAGTAAATGTAATTCGTTTCAGTACTTAAGTCGTTTTTTCGTGTATCTGTATTGTACTGAGGTGTTTCCATTTGGGGAGATTTTTATTGTATCTTCACTACATTTCAAAACCAAATATTTTACTTTTTACTACATTTAGTAAAATCCATCGTTCCTTTTTATTTATGAGGATAAAAACGTAACTGGTCAAACACGCAGCGAGTCACCATTCAGGATCGAGCGCACGCTCTGTTTTACATGTGTTAAAATTTTTTTTTCCCCTCATATGTACATTCGCGTCAATTATTATATCATGTCACGGTGAATGAACCTGGTCGGGATTTGGAGTCTGCACCCACCACCCAGAGAAGTTCCCTCACTCATACACTCAGAAAGGAGGGGCGGGGGGTTGGGTGACGTCACGTCAGTAAGAAGAACTGAATCCAAATTAAAATTATGGATGACAAAAAAAGGTCTAAACCCTCAGGAGCCCAATTCAGAAAAAAGAGGAAAGAAGTAGGTGGAAATGTACAAAAGAGAAAGGTGTGTATGCAGCTCTATCACGCATCTTGTTATGGGGATAAGAGCATTTAATGAAACAGGTTTATAATGAAATATCACTTAGGTTTCCTGCTGTACTTTTACACATAGAACATCAATATTTCTATTTGCATAAGACTCGCGGCGGCGGTCTGTGTGTTTACATCAACACAGAATGGTGTAAGAACTCTGTCCTCGTTTGCACCTACTGCACATCACTGTTGGAGTTTATGGTTGTGAGATGTAGACCTTTTTATTTACCTCCGGAATTCACCACCGATATTGTGCTCGGAGTGTAAATACCACCTAGCGCTAATGCTAAGGAAGCGCTCAGTGTGCTCTAGGGGACCATTAGCAAACTACAAAACACACACCCTGACGGATTGTTTATTGTCGCCGGAGATTTAAACCGTGCAAATCTCAGGACTGTGCTCCCTAAATTTCATCAGAATGTGGACTTTGCAACCAGAGGAGAAAACACGCTGGATGTTGTTTACACAATTATCCGGGGCGCATACCGAGCGAAGCCCCGCCCTCACCTCGGGTACTCAGACCACATCTCTGTTATGCTGATCCCAGCATACAGACCACTCAGCAGGCGTTCAAGACCAGCTCGAAAACAAGTGAGAACCTGGCCAGCAGGATCCATGTCTGCTCTCCAGGACTGCTTTGAATGCACTGACTGGGACATGTTCAGGGAAGCTGCAACCAACGGCGATTTCATCAACTTAGAGGAGTACACATCAACAGTGACCAGCTACATCGGCAAGTGCATTGATGCCGTGACCATCTCCAAGATCATCACTACACGCTCCAACCAGAAGCCGTGGATGACCGCCAAGGTGCGTGCGCAGCTAAAATTAAGAGACTCCGCCTTCAGAGCAGGGGACAAGACGGCCTTAAAGACAGCAAGGGTCAAACTGTCCCGTGCTATCAGAGAGGCGAAGCACCAACACGCCAAGAGAATCCACAGCCACTTCCAGGACAGCGGAGACACTCGGCGCATGTGGCAGGGCATCCAGGCGATCACGAACTACAAGACAACATCACCTGCTTGTGACCGTGATGCCTCCCTCACAGATGCGCTGAACGACTTTTACGCCTGGTTCGAGGTGCAGAAAAACATGGCGGCGAGGAAGACCATCCCTCCTCCAACTGAGCAGGTGTTCTGTCTAACCACAGCTGAAGTGAGGAAAACTCTATGCAGAGTTAACCCACGGAAGTCTGCTGGACCAGACAACATTTCTGGCAGAGTGCTCAGGGAATGTGCAGAACAGCTAGCGTATGTCTTCACCGACATCTTCACCTTTTGTTTATGGACACTTTACACCACATCATACCGCACACGGACACTTTATGGACAATCTAAACCACCTTAAATTGTCTATTGTTTATTGTTTCACTGTTTACTGCCATAAGCATTTTTTGTATATACATCCTTTTCTTTCATATACATATATATATATCTCTATATCTTTTTATATTCTTATATTTTATTTTATATAGTTTTTATACTTTTATTTATCAGTCTTCTTTTTCTTTGTATTATTTTCCTCCCCATCCTATTCCCTCATGCCAGACCGTCGTAATAAGCATTTCACTGCATGTCGTACCCTGTATGTATGTGCATGTGACAAATAAAATTTGATTTGATTTGATTTGACATCTTCAACATCTCCCTGAGCAGCGCCATTGTTCCTACGTGCCTCAAGACGACGACCATCATTCCCATGCCGAAGAAGTCTACTGTCTGCTGCCTCAATGACTATCGTCCCATCGTGATGAAGTGCTTTGAGAGGCTCTTCATGAGGCACGTCAAGACCCAGCTGCCACCCTCACTGGACCCATGCAGTTCGCGTATCGTCCAAATCGCTCCACGGACGATGCCATCTTCACGACCCTCCATCTGGCCCTCATCCACCTGGACAAAAAAGACTCTTATGTACGAATACTGTTCATAGATTTCAGCTCAGCATTCACTACGATCATCCTTCAGCACCTGATTGAGAAGCTGAGCCTACTGGGCCTGAACACCTCCCTCTGTAACTGGATTCTGGACCTCCTGACTGGGAGACCTGTCAGTCCGGATTGGAAACAGCATCTCCAGCACCACCACACTGCACTGAAGCACCTCAGGGCTGTGTGCTCAGTCCACTGCTGTTCACTCTGCTGACTTATGACTGTGTAGCAATGCACAGCTCAAATCACATCATCAAGAACGATGAGTCAGCATACAAAGAGGAGGTGCAATGGTTAACAGCCTGGTGTGGAGCAAACAACCGTCTCTGAACATCGACAAAACCAAAGAGATGGTTGTTGACTTCAGGAGAGCACAGAGTGGTCATTCTCCACTGATCATCGATGTATTCTCTGTGGAGATCGTCAAGAGCACCAAATTCCTTAGTGATCACTTGGGGGATAACCTCACCTGGTCACTCAAAACCAGCTCCATTACCAAGAAAGCCCAGCAGCATCTCAACAGCCTTCTCAGGGAACAGAGAATAGTGAGGACAGCTGAGAAGATCATCGAGGTCTCTCTTCCCTCTATCATGGACATTTACACCACACTCTGCATCCGCAAAGCCAACAGCATTGTGGACGACCACACACACCCCTCACACACACTCTTTATCCTCCTGCCATCAGGGAAGCGGTTCCAAAGCATCCGTCACATCCAGACTGTGTAACAGTTTCTTCCCTCAAGCCATCACACTCACACACAACTGTGTGACTGATTTGTACAACCCAGACTCAACACACACTCGTACTCACTTCGCACATCCATGTCTTCAGCACCACCCATATTACATCACTTACCACCACCACTTATTACATCACTTCATTACCATAAATTGTTGTTTTTGTATGCCGTTTTTGCACATCTTTTCTGGATCTTTTCTTTTCTATTTGCTCTTTTGCACAACATTTTGTTTACATTTTTGCTACTGTTCACTTTACGTCTCTTTACAACAGGTTTACTGGCAGAGCTATTTTTTATTTTGTATTTTGTGTTTTGTGTATTTGTCTTGCACTGTCCTGTATTGTCTTTGCACTGTTTGCACCAGGTTGCACACATGCACTTTATGTGGCGAGGACACTTACTTACTTACTTTCCCTTTCACTCTCACAGATACTCTTCTATCACAAATCACTCCTGCTATCACTCTTCTCCACCCACTCCACCCTGCCTGCACTCTTTTCTTCACTTCTCTAACACACTCTCCATTACTTTGCACTGTTGACCCCAGGTACCTGAACTCCTCCACCTTCTCCACCTCTTCTCCCTGCAACCGCACCCCTCCACTGCCCTCCCTCTCATTCACACACATGTACTCTGTCTTACTCCTACTGACTTTCATTCCCCTTCTCTCCAGCGCATAGCTCCACCTCTCCAGGCTCTTCTCTACCTGCTCCCTACTCTCACCACTAATCACAATATCATCCACAAACATCATAGTCCACGGAGACTCCTATCGGTCCCTCACCACTGCAAACAGGAAAGGGGTCAGAGCCGATCCTTGATGCAGTCTAACCTCCACCTTGAACCAGTCTGTCGTTCCTACTGCACACTTCACTGCTGTCACACTGTCCTCATACATGTCCTGCACCACCCTCACGTACTTCTCTGACACACCAGACTTCCTCATACAATACCACTACTCCTCTCTCCACCCTGTCGTATGCTTTCTCTAAATACACAAATACACAATGCAATTTCTTCTGTCCTTCTCTATACTTCTCCATCAACATTCTCAAAGCAAATAATGCGTCTGTGGTGCTCTTCCTCGGCATGAAACCATACTGTTGCTCACAGATGGTCACCTCTTCTCTCAGCCTGGCTTCCACTACTCTTTCCCATAACTTCCTGGTGTGATTGATCAACTTTATTCCCCTGTAGTTACTGCAGGTCTGCAACCCAGCCATTAGGGTTGCACAAGCCAGTTCACTCTTAGTGCCGGTCCCAAGCCCGGATAAATGGGGAGGGTTGCGTTAGGAAGGGCATCCAGCGTTTATCATCTGCCAAATTTAATATGCGGGTCACGATTAAGAATTTCATACCGGCTCGGTCGAGGCCCGGGTTAACAACGACCGCCACAGGTATCGTTAGCCAACAGGGTACCAGTGGAAATTGGGCTACTGTTGGCCGAAGGAGGAGAAGGAGAGGAGGAAGACGTCTACAGAGACGGCAGGGAAATGAGAAGTGGAGGAGAGTGGAGGTTCGGGTTGGTACTTTAAATGTTGGTACTATGACTGGTAAAGGGAGAGAGGGAGCTGATATGATGGAGAGGAGAAAGGTAGATATGTTGTGTGTTCAGGAGACCAAGTGGAAAGGGAGAAAGAGCAGGAACATTGGAGGTGTTTAAACTGTTCTATCATGGTGTGGATGGAAAGAGAAATGGTGTAGGGGTGATTCTGAAGGAAGAGTACAGTAAGAGTGTAGAGGAGGTGAAGAGAGTTTCTGATAGGGTGATGAAGGTGAAGCTGGAAGTTGAAGGGATGATGATAAATGTCATCAGTGTTTATGCTCCACAAGTCGGCTGTGAGATGGAGGAGAAGGAAAGATTCTGGAGTGAATTAGATGAAGTGGTAGATGATGTACCTAGAAATGAACGATTGGTGATTGGTGCAGACTTTAATGGGCATGTAGGTGAAGGGAACAGAGGTGATGAGGAGGTTATGGGTAGGTATTGCCTAAAGGAGAGGAATGTGGAAGGGTAGATGGTGGTAGATTTTGCTAAAAGGATGGAAATGGCAGTGGTGAAAACTTATTTAAAGAAGAAGGAGGATCATAGGGTGATGTATAAGAGTGGAGGAAGGTGCACACAGGTGGATTATGTTCTATGTATGAGATGCAACCTGAAGGAGATTGGAGACTGTAAAGTGTTGGCAGGGGACAGTGTAGCTAGACAGCATCGGATGGTGGTCTGTAGGATGGTTTTGAAGGCGAAGAAGAAGAGGAGGAGAGTGAGGACTGAAAGAAGAATAAGATCGTGGAAACTGAAGGAGGAAGAGTGTAGTGTAAGGTTCAGGGAAGAGGTCAGACAGGGGCTCGGTGGTGGTGAAGAGGTGTTGGATGATTGGGAAACTACTGCAGGAGTGATGAGGGAGACAGCTGGGAAAGTACTTGGTGTGACATCTGGAAATAGAAAGGAAGACAAAGAGACGTGGTGGTGGAATGAGGAAGTGCAGGAGAGCATAAGGGGAAAGAGGTTAACAAAACAGAAGTGGGATCGACAGAGTGATGAGAAAAGTAGGCAGGAGTACAAGGAGATGCAGCAGCAGGTGAAGAGGGATGTGGTGAAAGCCAAGGAAAAGGCATATGAGGAGCTGTATGAGAAGTTGGACACTAAGGAAGGAGAAAAGGATTTGTACCGATTGGCCAGGCAGAGGAACCGAGCTGGGAAGGATGTGTTGCAAGTTAGAGCAATAAAAGATGGAGATGGAAATGTGTTGACTAGTGAGGAGAGTGTGTTGAGAAGATGGAGGGAGTATTTTGAGCAGCTGATGAACGAGGAAAATGAGAGAGTGAGAGAAGGTTGGATGATGTGGAGTTAGTAATGCAGGAAGTGGATAGGATTAATAAGGAAGAAGTGAGAGCAGCGATTAAGAGGATGAAGAGTGGAAAGTCGGTTGGATCAGATGACATACCTGTAGAAGCATGGAGATGTTTAGGAGAGATGGCAGTGGAGTTTTTAGCCAGATTGTTTAACAAGATTCTGGAAGGTGGAAGATGCCTGAGGAATGGAGAAGGAGTGTGCTGGTACCGATCTTTAAGAATAAGGGAGATGTGCAGACCTGCAGTAACTACAGGGGAATTAAGTTGATCAGTCACACCATGAAGTTATGGGAAAGAGTAGTGGAAGCCAGGCTGAGAGAAGAGGTGACCATCTGTGAGCAACAGTATGGTTTCATGCCGAGGAAGAGCACCACAGATGCCTTATTTGCTTTGAGAATGTTGATGGAGAAGTATAGAGAAGGTCAGAAGGAGTTGCATTGTTTATTTGTGGATTTAGAGAAAGCGTACGACAGAGTGCCAAGAGAAGAGTTGTGGTATTGTATGAGGAAGTCTGGTGTGTCAGAGAAGTATGTGAGGGTGGTGCAGGACATGTATGAGGACAGTGTGACAGCAGTAAAGTGTGCAGTAGGAACAACGGACTGGTTCGAGGTGAAGGTTGAATTGCATCAAGGATCAGCTCTGAGCCCTTTCCTGTTTGCAGTGGTGATGGACAGGTTGACGGACAAGGTCAGACAGGAGTCTCCCTGGACTATGATGTTTGTGGATGATATTGTGATTTGTGGTGAGAGTAGTGAGCAGGTGGAGAAGAGCCTGGAGAGGTGGAGGTTCACGCTGGAGAGAAGAGGAATGAAAGTCAGTAGGAATAAGACAGAGTACATGTGTGTGAATGAGAGGGAGGGCAGTGGAGTGGTGCAGTTGCAGGGAAAAGAGGTGGAGAAGGTGGAGGAGTTCAGGTACCTGGGGTCAACAGTGCAAAGTAATGGAGAGTGTGTTAGGGAAGTGAAGAAAAGAGTGCAGGCAGGGTGGAGTGGGTGGAGAAGAGTGACAGGAATGATTTGTGATAGTAGGGTATCTGCAAGAATGAAAGGGAAAGTTTATGGGACTGTGGTGAGACCTGCAATGTTGTATGGATTAGAGACAGTGGCCTTGAGTAAAAGACAGGAGGCGGAGCTGGAGGTAGCAGAGCTGAAGATGTTGAGGTTTTCGTTGGGAGTGATTTCCTAATGGGAGCAGCCGAAAGAAGAAGAAGTTACTGCAGGTCTGCACATCTCCCTTATGCTTAAAGATCAGTACCAGCACACTCCTTCTCCATTCCTCAGGCATCTTCTCACCTTCCAAAATCCTGTTAAACAATCTGGTTAAAAACGCCACTGCATCTCTCCTAAACATCTCCATGGTTCTACCGGTATGTCATCTGGTCCAAGCGACTTTCCACTCTTCATCCTCTTAATCGCTGCTCTCACTTCCTCCTTACTAATCTCCTTCCTGCTTCACATCTCCATACCACCCAACCTTCTCTCTGTCTCATTTTCCTTGTTCACCAGCTGCTCAAAATATTCCCTCCATCTTCTCAACACACTCTCATCACTAGTCAACACATTTCCATCTCCATCCTTTATTGCTCTAACTTGCAGCACATCCTTCCCAGCTCGGTTCCCCTGCCTGGCCAATCGCTACAAATCCTTTTCTCCTTCCTTAGTGTCCAACTTCTCCTACAGCTCCTCATATGCCTTTTCCTTGGCTTTCACCACATCCCTCTTCACCTGCTGCCGCATCTCCTTGTACTTCTGCCTACTTTTCTCATCACTCTGTCGATCCCCAATTCTGTTACTCCAACCTCTTTCTCCTTATGCTCTCCTGCACTTCCTCATTCCACCACCACGTCTCTTTGTCTTCCTTTCTATTTCCAGATTTCCATCCTTTTAGCAAAATCTACCACGTTCTGCCCTTCCACATTCATCTACTTAAGACCTTCTCACCACCTCTTTTCCCTTCACCTACATGCCCAATAAAGTCTGCCCCAATCACCAATCTTTCATTCCTAGGTTCACCTTCTACCACTTCATCTAACTCACTCCAGAATCTTTCCTTCTTCTCCATCTCACAGCCCACTTGCGGAGCATAAGATCTAATGACATTTATCATCACCCCTTCAACGTCCATCTTTACGTTCAGAATCAGAAATAGCTTTATTAGGAGCTTAATAAGGAGCTGCCAGTGCAGAAGTACAGACATAATGTAGCAGAATAGTAAATCAGACAGTTAAATAATGCAATATATACAGATTAAAAGTGTTGTTAAATAAATGTACAGATGTTATTTACAAGTGTTCAGTTTACAGATGGACCATTTAGATTCTATGTATAAACGTGTCAGTTGTGATGAACAATGTGTAGTTATGAATATTTAAATTGTTCATGCTGATTATAGCCTGCGGGAATAAACTGTTCTTGTGCCTGGCTGTTCTGGTGGACGAGGTTCTGTAGTGCCGACCAGAAGTTAACAGTTGGAAGAGAGAGTGGGCTCGGTGTGTGGGGTCCAAAGAGATTTTCTTAGCCCTTTTCTCCACTCTAGATGAGTAAAGATCTTGGAGATTGGGCAGTGGGGCACCAATAATCCTCTCAGCAGCCCTGACCGTCCGCTGAAGTCTCTTGATGTCTGATTTGGTGGCTGAACCAATCCAGACATTTATAGATCTACACAGGACAGACTCAATGATGGCCGAGTAGAACTGTTTCAGCAGCTCCTGTGGCAGGTTGAATTTCCTCAGTTGGTGAAGGAAGTACAACATCTGCTGGGCCTTTTTAGCAATGGAGTCAATGTTATTGTTCCACTTCAGGTCCTGAGAGATGGTGGTACCCAAAAACTTCAATGACTCCACTGTTGTTACAGTGCTGTTCATAATGGTGAGTGAGGGAAGTGCTGGGGGATTTCTCCTGAAGTCCACGATCATCTCCACTGTTTTGGGCATGTTGCGCTCTAGGTTGTGGTGGTTGCACCAGAGCCAGCTCGTTAAACTCCTGTCTGTAAACAGACTCGTCTCCATTCTGGATGAGGCTGATGACTGAAGTGTCATCCACAAACTTCAGGAAATTGACAGAGGGGTATTTAGAGGTGCAGTCGTTTGTGTGCAGTGAGAAGAGCAGTGGGGAGAGAACACAACCCTGGGGAGCACCAGTGCTGATAGAGAGACCTGGATGTGAGTTTGCCCACCCTCACTATCTGCTGCCTCTGTCAGAAAGCTGGTGATCCATTGACAGATTGGGGTGGGCATGGAGATCTGGGTCAGTTCAGCTAAGAGAAGGTCAGGAATGATGATATTAAAGGCCGAACTGAAGTCTACAAACAAGATCCTTGCGTAGGTCCAAGGTCTGTCAAGATGTTGCAGTATATAATGCAGTCCCATGTTGACGACATCATCCGCCAACCTGTTTGCTCTGTGGGCAAATTGAAGGGGATCCAGCAAAGGTCCAGTGATGTCTTTCAGGTAGGCCAGGACCAGTCTTTCAAATAACTTCATGGTCACAGACGTGAGAGCAACCAGTGATTTAGTGTTTTTTGGGGACCGGAATGATCGTGGAGTGTTTGAAGCAGTAGAGAACTACACACAGCTCCAGTGATCTGTTGAAGATGGGGGCCAGTTAGTCAGCACAGGCTTATAGATAGATAGATAGATAGATAGATAGATAGATAGATAGATAGATA
>JAAIIK010025427.1:0-19210 GCA_014706435.1 Silurus glanis
GTGTGTGTGTGTGTGTGTGTGTGTGTGTGTGTGTGTGTGTGTGTGTGCTACAGATCAGTCCCCTTTGAACAGCGAGTATTCAGCATACTGAAGTGGTTTCAGTTGCCGGATGACGAGCGGTAAATTATTATAATGATTTCTTCCATATACACTACACATTTATCTCATCAGAAGCCTGAATATTTAGATCAATTAATCAGAACACTGGATGAAAGAACACCATCAAACTGTAGGTTTGACTAAAAGGGTTTTGGAACCTTGTGGGATATTAGAGGGACAGCGCATGTAGGGCGTTTTGGAGACAAGGTGAGGGAGGTGAGATTGAGATGGTTTGGACATGTGCAGAGGAGGGACATGGGGTATACCGGTAGGAGAATGCTGAGGATGAAGCCACCAGGAAGGAGGAAAAGAGGCATAAAAAAGTGCATAAAACCTTAAACTGGCCCTTTTGGTGCTGTTGTTCTTATTAACATTTGTGTTTATTGTTCTATGCTTCAGGGTAAAACATTTACATGTTTGCATAATTCATAATAATGTGTTGATTGATATATAAATGACAATGATGTGATAAACAGAACGGGGAGGAGGATGGCAATGATGATGCTGATGATGACGCTTAGAAGGAGGTGGAGGAAAGGAGAATGATGATGATGATGAGAAGGAGGATGAGCAGAAGAATAGTGATGTTAATGATGATAGTGGTGAGGAGAAGGAGGATGATGAGGATGATGTGGAGGATGATGATGATGATCATAATGAGGAGGAGGAGGAGAGTGGTGATAAAGAGGAGGAGGAGGAGAAGAACAGGGTAGAGAATTGCAATAAGAGTGATGATGATGATGATGATGATGATGGTGATGGTGATGGCGATAATGCTGAGAAGGAGGTGGAGAATAGAAGGATGAAGAAGAATGTTGATGATAATGATGAGGAGAATAATGAAGATGATGAGAAGGAAGGTGATGAGCAGAAGACTGGTGATGTTAATGATGATAGTGGTGAGGAAAAGGAAGATAATAGGATGAGGTGGATCATCATCATCATCACCATCCTCCATCCTTTCTCCTATAATGAGAAAGAGGAGAAAAATGGAGGAGGAAGAGGAGAAGGAGAACAGGGTAGAGAATAGCAGTCAGGGTGATGTTGATGATGATAATGCTGAGAAAGAGGTGGAGAATAGGAGGATGAAGAAGAACGTTGATGATGATAACGATAAGGAGGGTGATGATGATGATGATTAAGTTGATGAGAGAAGTAGGATGATGAGTAGGAGAATGATGATGGTGATGGAGTGAAGGATGATAACAAGGAGGAAAATAATTAAGATGTTAAAGATAGTGATAAGGAAAAAGAGGATGATGATGAGGAGGAGGAGGAGAAGGATGATGATGATGAGGAGGAGGATTATCTGAGGAGAAGAAGGGGTATAATAAGGAGGAGAATGGTGGTGAAGATGCTGACAATGAGGAGCAGGAGGAGGAGAATAATGTAAAGGAGAAGAAAGAAGATGATGATGATGAGGAAGATGATGATGATAATGAACAAAACTGCTTGTGTTCTGAAGGTTTGAGTGGGTCGATTAATCGCTTTAAGTAATTAAAGCAATAAACATTTTTTTTCCTTTACAGTCCTGATTTTTTCACTTTGTATTTGGAGGAGCCGGATAAATCAGGACACAGCTTCGGACCTGTCAGTGGAGGGGTGAGAAGGACACACACACACACACACACACACACACACACACACACACATATTTAGGTTACAATATTAGTCAGATTTTAAGATCAGAACAACAGAAAATATTACAAGACTTCCTGTAAAGTCGTGGTTCTAAAAGAAGGTAAATATTTATTAATACATTAATACAAATATGAAAGCAGCACAAAGGGTTTTACTGGGACTGAAAGTGACTGGAAAAAAATCACAACTGAATGTATACAGAGAAGAAATTTGACAAATGTGGCTCATAACAACTTGTGTAGAACGTAAAAATCCTCAAGAAGGATTTAATAGAAATAGGTGTAAATGCATTGATAGCCATATGTACATGTAAAATAATAAAAATGTTCACATGCAATTTGAATATTTATAAATATATTCCACTCATTTTACAATTTCTGATCACTAGATATCGGGATTGTGCTCTAATTAGTAGAACGCACTAAACTGAATACACTGAGGTTTTTTCCATAACAAACCTAAATCCTGTGGCTACAAACTGTCCTGATGCCCATATCTGCGTGGCCTTTTTCTTATAAAAACCCGGACACCCTGTGTTTCATTTTTTATAGCCCAATAAAGACAAGGCGTTGTTACTGTGTGTGTGATTGTGTGTTTAATTACATTAGTTATAGTGTAAAGTTCAGATTTTTGTATGCACCAGAGTTTTAACAGTATTGTATTTCAGAAGTCTCTCACACAAAATATATTCTTAACTAAATATTTATGAAATGTTAATATATTAAATGTAGTAATTTAACTATTTAAAATGCAATACAAGAGTTATTAATAAATGATTGTATAATTAAATTATTCATTAATGTATACTTTTTTATGTATTTATTTAGATTATATTATTATCTAATAAATAACAAAAATATTATGAATTATAATGAATCAAATAAAGACTGCGGATAAAGACCGTCTTTGACCAAACGCATATATAAATGTACAGATTTTCTACTTTATTGTAGTTGAAAAAGCCTCCCAGCATGAATAACAGCTTTACACACTCAGCATCAGTAAAAAAAAAAAGGATATTGTAAATAAATGTGTTGCATTAAAGCTTTAAAATTTCGCCTCTTTTATATTTATTTAATTATATTTTTCATAAAAATGGTGTAACAGAAATGCGCGCTGTGTTAATAACATCGGTACCTTTAAAATCAATTTGCGTTAACGTGTTATTAATGTGTGCAATAAGTAAACAAAAAAGTGTTAAATAAACTGAATATGTTTCATATTTTAGATTGTTTAACATAGCTCCAACTCATGGCATTCTCCTATCAGGTTCATGAGGTAGTCGTCTGGAATAGTTTTCAGTTCACAGGTGGGCATTGTCAAAAGTTCATTTGTGATATTCCTTGCATTTTTAATGTTCTTTAGACCATCAGTCAAAAGCCCTACTAGTGCTACTATAACCCCGGTACAAATCCATATTATAGCAGGAAACACTAAGTTAAGTAAAGAGAAAAGACAGTCCGCTTCTCTGCGTTCAAGTGGTCAACATATTTCAACATCCACTGTGTAGAGGGGACCACGTGAGTCAGGCCTTCAAGGTCAAATTGCATGAAAGAAACCATTACTTTTGAAGTACAATATGCAGAAGATACTTGTTCTGGCTAAGAACCACAAGGAGGGGACATTCGATCAGTGAAAAACTGTCCTTTGAGTCCAAATTTGAGTGTTTTTAATTCTATTTGCATACAGATGCACAGAGGGTAAACAGACGGTTCCTGAATGTTTGGTTTCCACTGTGAAGTATGGAGGATGTGTGATGGTGTGATGGTGTGATGGTGTGGGGGTGCTTTTGCTGGTGGTGTTTTAGTAAAATATTTAGGGCACACTTAACCAGTATGGCTACCTGTCAGGGATTCCCCTGCCACGCCCCCTTCAGTGGCTGTCAAGCCACTGTGCTTCGGGGAATCCCCCTGCCACGCCCCCTTCAGTGGCTGTCAAACCTCGGGGCTTCGGGGAACGCTCCGCTCCCTCTCTCGTGCGCGCTCTGCCCGCAAGGAGCTTCTCGCCATCGCACCAACCACACACACCTGACTCTCATCTCACACACCGGACTCTCATCGGCACGCTAATCACGCCGCCTATATCAGCACTCGCGGCACACACACACGCGGTCCTTTATTGCATGTTCATGGGTGTATTGTCCTGCGTGTTCGTGTAGGTGTGCATGCACATATCCCACTGTGTTCGCGTATGCTTTTTCCTCCACGTACCGTTCGACTCGGACTCTCGCTCTCTCGCTTCGCGTGGACCGCGCCTCTTTCCAGGCGCATCTTGGATCTCGCTTTCCCGACTCGAGTCCTGACTCGGACGTTGCGAACCGCGCCTCTTTCCAGGCGCGCCGTGGATTATTCCCTCATGACTCGGGTTCCGACCCAGACATAGTGGGCCGCGTCTCTTTCCAGACGCACCTGGGATTATACTGTCCTTTTTCCCTGGATTCCGGTATTCGGATTATCCCGCAGACTCTGAACTGTTGTGGGCCGCGCTGTGAGCGCACCACCGGATTATCCCTTTTTGCAGCAGGTATTTGTGTTGGCTCCGCCTTGCTTGTGTTTCGGTTTTCAATAAAGCTTTGTTTTGCTGCTACTTCGGCTTCCGCCTCCATGTCCGCATGACACTACCACAGCTTTTCACAAGACATCCCATCATCTATATTCCAACAGCACAATGACCCCAAACACACTTCTAAATTATGTAAGATCTACTTATTCAAGAAAGAGAGTGATGGAGTGCTCTATCGGATGACCTGGTCTCCACAATCACTCTATCTAAATCTAGTGGAAATCATTTGGGAAGCAGCCAACAAGCACCTAATACCTCTTCGAACTGCATTGTTGAAAAAACATTCCAGGTGACAACCTCATTAACCTGAGAGAATGCCAAGAGTGCATAAAGCTGTCAAGAAAAGAAAACAAATTCATACAATAAAAAACATATATAATATTTATGTATATATGTATAGTCTCTTATTGCTTTGCCACTTCTTTCCTGTAGCTGATTAGTGCAATCCAAGGAGTGGACAAAGTGATTGGACAATTGATGAATGGACTCAAACAGCTTAACCTTCATGAATGCATTAACATTATCATTGTAGCAGATCACGGTGAGTTTTTCTCTTAGCTGGCTAACCCACAGACAGTGAAAAAGTATTAACAGTATTTAATTTCTTTTTTAAATACATTTTCAAACACAATGCATCTGGAATATCTGCCATTTTATGAATGAAACCAAGAAAGTAGGTTCAAAATGTATATGTATATCTTTTTTATTGCTTTTGTAATTTGTAATTTGACTTTACAAAACATACATCAAGATTTTACTTCAAAATGTTACAGCTATAAATAGAAAAATGTAATCTATTTCCTTTATGCATATGGGTTTTTTTTTTGCTTTTTTCATATTATTGCATTGCTTTTTAAACATTTGGAATGACTGTAGCTGAATGGGTTGGAACCGTTGTGAATGAATACGTGGAAAAACAACTTCTCATATACATCTGTGTTGTTTGACTGCAAATTTGACATTGATTGTTCATGTGTGTGTCTGTGTGTGTAGGAATGGCTCAAACTAGCTGTGACCGAAAGGAGGTTCTAAAGAATTACATAGGTGATGTGTCACATCTTTATGTGTACGAGGGACCCTTCGGCCGAATCAGAGCAGTGAACAAATCAGTCAGCTGTAAGTATACATTTGTGTACACACACACACACACACACACACACACACACACACACACACACACACGCCGACACACCACATTGTACACATGATTGTTGGTCATTTGTTATTAGTATCATGGGTGTGGTTTGTTTTTTAATCAAAATAATTAAGTAAGTAAGTAATTTCTGTGAAAATGCTCTGTTTAGGGGGGGTCGAAAGTTTTCTGTGAAAAATTACATATTTTGCAATTTGCTAAATACTGCCTTTACCTCAGAACTCATTTATAGTATATTAGCTCACGTACAGACCTGTCAAAAGTTTGGAAACATGTAGTCTTTTATGGTTTTTGTGAGACACGGGAATGTTCCTTTTGTGTATTAGCAAGAAATTGTTTATTTAGCAGTATTAAGCAAGACCAAACATATATACAGTATAAATGTAAAGATGGTATACAGTATTTTCACAAAAAAATCCTCCTATTTGCATAAATAACAGCTTTACACACACTTGGCATCCAGCCAATTTGTTTCTCCAAACAATTCAATCCAATTCATTTTTATTTCTATTGCATTTTTAACAATGGACATTGTCCAAAAGCAGCTTTACTAAAATAGATCGGTAATAAAAAAAAAATGTATATGTGCGTTTCTTGTAATTAGGTATAAGAAACAAACAGGACAGGAACCAGACTCAAAAGGGAACACATTTTCATTAAACACTATTTCCATGCATTTTGTAAAGCTTGCCAAGAGCTCATTATGCATTACTGGCTCATATGCATAACAGAACTCTGGAGTGATATCTAACATAGAATGACCTGCCCAGTCACTGCACCTAAATCCTAAAGACATTGTCTCAAAGCAGCTTTACAGAATTTAAGAGTTAGGGTGAACGATGTGTATTTCTCCCTGATGAGCAGCCGTGGCGACTGTGGCAAGGAAAAACTCCCTTAGATGTTATGAGGAAGAAACCCTGAGAGGAACCAGTCTCAAAGGAGAAACCATCCTCAAATGGGGTGATATCAAGAGTGTGATTATAGTCTTTAAACAATACGGAAAACTGGAGAGTGTGAACTAACATGAGCACTGGAGTGTAAGATTATACAGTCATTTAAGGTTAATGAACCAGGAGCTATGGAGCAACTCATAAAATAGCACAACATTTGTGACCATCATAGATCCAACACCAGCTTCTCCATGCCAGAGCCTTTAAACACTCAAAGAGGTCCAATGTTCAAACTCCACAAAAGGTTAAATCCAAATGGCGCTGGTACGTCTCTAGATGGTTTGGGATATTTGTGGGCATCTACTTCTTTAAAGGTCCACAATCTTCATGAGGTGGGACGTGACTGGAGCTGGCGCAACTTCAGGATGCCTCAGGATGGGTAGAGAAAGAGAAGCAGTGGAGAGAAATTAGCGTAGCTGCTGTTCATAATCATTTCTATGAAAGTCCCTTATATAGTGTATGTCACTAACAAGTTTGCTGCCTTTTACTTAATAATAAATGTAGTTGTATGTTGTAAGAGGAATAAAACATTTTGCAGCAGGAGGGGATGTGGTTATTGCTATTAATAACACTATTGGGGGTCGTTATTGTTATTGCTTGGAAACCAATATTCGTTTTGATTAGATTTTTTGCTAGATTACTAGACCATGACTGATCCAAGTTGTGTTTTCTGTTTTTTAGTTGATCCTGCAGGCTTAGTGACCAGTTTGACGGTATGTAAATCTTTATCTCTGTACTGGTGTTGAATAATCACCAATACAAATGAAAGCAAAATGAATACACAAGCATAGTAATACAGCAATCCTATAGCAAGACCATGGCATTTTCTCCTTGAACCCAACTACTACTTCATAAAGAGCATATCGGTTAAAGACCAGACCAGAGAAAACACCATTTTACTGCCTCGCACATTGAAACTAGATATAAAATTGGAACAATGCAGTGGGAGTGTATTTACAATATACATGTGTTGTGTAGTGCAAGAAGCCTGAACAGAAGATAAAGCCCTACCTCAAACCTGACCTGCCCAAACGTTTCCACTATGCACACAGCAGACGCATCGAGGACGTCAACATCCTCGTCGACTCCCTCTGGCTGTTCGAGAGGTACAATCTTCCTAAGCACATATTTACTCCTTGGATCTGGCAAAACGTCTAGAATGTGTGTTTTCTGTAGATATGCAGGTTCTCTCACATTTTGCTCTGGTGGAAATCATGGATATGACAACGATGACCCTAACATGCAGGTGCGTGTGTATATTTTTATGTTTCTGTATCGTTCAAAAACAACTTTCATGTGTATCAAGTACATTTTTGTTACTTTACTCGCTCTTATTTAACTAATTCTCATTCATGCTGGTAATCTCGTCTTCCATACTAGGCGATGTTTCTCAGTTATGGCCCCAAGTTTCACTTTCAGACTAAAGTTGAGCCCTTCTCCAACATCGAGCTCTACAATCTTATGTGTGGTGAGTTGTTTTTATATAAACTAGATATCTGGTTAAAAAAATTTTAATAGATTGTTTAGCATAAATCCAAATTCAAATCTATATCCCCAAGCAGCAATCCATTAAGGTCCAGGCAACACGACTCTCTAATTATTGTGCGTCGGGCTGAACACAGACACGGGAAAGTTAAATCAGGGGTAAAGGTCTCTTTATTAGGGACCAGAAATGAAAGTAAAAGGAAGGGGAAAAGTGTTCTGGTGCCCAAAAAAGGGGGTGAGGAGTGGCCGGAGTGGGAGAAGGAGCAGGGCGTTCTTGCCGCGCTCCGATGCTTCAGGTCCCGACAGGCGGGCTGACTCTGCCACAGTTACCATCGGCTTGTAGGGGACAGGGTCTCCCTGCCGCAAGGCCGATGAGTCATCGGCCTTGCGGCAGGGAGGGATGACTCATCGGCCTTGTGAGGGATGGCCGTTGAGTGAGGGAGGGATCCCCAAGTGAGGGATGGCCGATGAGTCATCCCTCACTTACAAGGCGTTGCGCGGGTCCGGCGGGAATTTCTCTTCCGCATCTGCCGTCTTTAGCCTGTAGAAAGTGGGGGAGAGCCGCCATTAGTCGGGAACCCAAGGTTCTCTGCCTGCCTTTTATAAGCCTCGCCGGGCTTGAAGACAGTGAGGGGCCGGCACTTTATTTGAGCTCCAGCCGTGTCTTGTAAGGACACCACGCCTATTGGTTTGCTGCGTTGGGCTGCGCCGCCTCAGCGCCGTCCTTCTGCACCCTGCTGACGGTTGAGTTCGGAGCACTTGCCCCTTTTGGTAGGGTTGAGGCCCGTCGTCACATTTTTCAAGTCCAATTCAAGGTTTAATGGTATTTTTACCAGACCCTATTAAAATTGGAGACCCAATAAGTCTGACTGTACCCTGATAAATTGATGCGTCACTTTATAACATTCATTCACTCCAATGGTTTCTTGTAGCCTCATATTTTCCATGAATTTGCTGTCATTTGCCCCTCCCAGTTTCAGGTTTGGCTCATGTAGCCACTAAAACCCAGTGGGGCTTGGAATGCCTGGGGCAGATTGACGTCCCTACTGGTAATAGTGACAATGAATAATAGTGAATAATGAATAATAGTGGGGACTTTACCAAAGCCTGGGGAGGTGTGTGTGTGTGTGTGTGTGTGTGTGTGTGTGTGTGTGTGTGTGTGGATATGGGAGGAAAGGCAAAGCAAGTTTCCCAGTAAGGCAGTGTGGGTTGGTGTGCTTTGTTTCCAGAGCCTGAGTACAAAAACATTGATTTACTGGAAAGTACATAGTTACTATGTGATTTAGTGACACCAAATTCTGGGAACATTTTTATGTCCAAGACAGCTGAAAAGAATAAACCTAATCCATCTACAAGCATGTATATTATATGAATGATATAGAAAGCCAACCTTAAAGCTAAAATACACAATGACAGTATCGTTTTCTACAGTATATAATTCCAGAAAGTATAGATCATCCTCAACTAATGAGGGTTTCTTATTTCAAATAGCACAAATTGTAAAAGTTCTAGCATTCGAAAAGTCACTTGGAGCCTAAAAGTGAAAACCTGAGAACCTGCTTTGAGACAATGTCCATTGTTAAATGTGTAGTAATTAATAAAACAAGTCACCTTTTTAAACTTTTCCAACAAAATTTGAATGCTACTAAAAATAACCCATTGTATGTCAGTAAAATTCACATTTTCACCTCATTATGGCTTCAGTTTAATGAGCACTATTGCACTGTCTACATTTTGTCTTTTGCTGGTTATCATTGGAGCCTAATTTAATTTCATACACATTATTACTTTGTTCTCTAATCCCCTGTATTTTGTTTTTTGTGTATCTCCCATGATATTTAAATAAGGAAACCATACAGCATATGGCTCCTATTAGGACATTCACTCTGTTGTTATGTTACACTTCTGGTTCTTCTCTCAACAAAACATTGTTGTGGAAACATCTGATATTCTTCAGATGTTATGCAATCAGAATTAACACCAATTTTCAGTCAATATCAAACATCTGTTTACGGCTAGTCGCTTTATTTTGTAACTATAGTGACTGATTTGTTGATCATTTTTTAAAGTGCACATTGATCTCACAAATTGCTTTTCAAGGAAATGGTTTGCATGTGTATCCTATTGAGATAGGGGTTAGATAGAGTTTGAGGATTCAGTTCAGTTTCAGACCTTCAATTTGGAGGTCAGTGAGATGCAGTTCCTAATAGACTTAAAAAAAGAAAAAAAAAAAAAGCTCAAAACCCATATGAACAAAACTAAATGCGATTCACAGTGGCTGTTGTATGATGGGGTAAATAAGAACCCATTTGCTTGAATTAACTTTACAGAATGCATGTTACCACCACTATCAGTACATCTATCACTACTACTACTACAACCATTAATACTAACACTACTATTACTATTACCACTGCTACTGCAACCAATACTACAATTACTACAATTACTACTACTACCTCCAATTCTTCTACCTCTATTACTATTACTACCACCACCATTACACCTACCATACCACTATTACTATCACCACTACTACCACTATCACCACTACCATTACTACAACAACCATTATTATCACTACTACTACCAATACCAATACCACTACCACCACTCCCAGTATTACAACTGCTATTATTACCACTAACTCTACTACTTTTACTACTACAACCATTATCTTACCACCATTATTACTACTACTACTACTACTACTACTACTACTACTACTACTACTATAACATCCATTATAATCACCACTAATACCACCACCATTATTTTACTACCACTACTACTACTACTACTACTACTACCACCATTATTTTACCACCACTACTATTACTACTACTACTAGTAGTACCATTACTACCACTAACAGTATTACTACTAACTGTACCACAACGACTACAGCCACTTCCACCAATTATACTGCCAGTACTACTACAAATACCAGTATTACTACCACCACTGCAATACTACCACTACTACTCCCACCAATACCACTAATTCAACTACTACTACTACTACTACTACTACTACTACTACTATCACCACCACTACTACTCGTTCTTCCCAGGATCTTGGCATTATGTTTTTCTCAGGTCAGTATTACTGGATACAATCACTAAAACTGAATTGACTAAATAACAAGAAATACAGTATGTGACTAAAATGTTCCAGCACCACTAGTCAACATTCAAACATGAAACCTTTAAGTCATTCAGCTCCTTTTGTTTCTTTTCTAACAACATTCAAGCAGTGTTTTAAATGACCAGACATCTAGTTCATAGACTTTTCTGCTTTTGTGATACAGATGTATTAGAAATCACCCCAGCACCTAATAATGGGAGTCATGGAAGCCTGAACCATCTGCTGCGTTTGCCACCTTATACACCTCAGCCTCCTGTGGAGCAGAGTCCACCAGGCCAATGTCCTTTTACCAGCCTAGATCCCACTGACCCACTCGGCTGCTCCTGCCCTGCCCTGGTATGCACTCACATATCACAATGACTCTTTATACCAATACTGGCTTGTCTATAGGGACAGGTGAGGCAAAGCCCAGCCCTAAGTATCATCACAAAATATCTTCAAAAAGTTATCAACCTTATACATTTTAAATTCCACTGAAATATCAATTACCTACTTTGAGTAAAAAAAAAAAATTAATTAGAACATTGATATGAGTGTATTGTATTTACAGTTGAAACCAGATATTTACATACACTTCAGAAAAAAACAAAAACTTTTATTTCTTTACTGTCATACATTAAATCAGAGTAAACTTTTTCTGTTTTAAATCAATAAATATTAACATATTTTTTGCATTTGTTAAATGTCAGAATCGAGCGAGGGAGAATTTTTATGCATTTTTATTATCACTTTCATCAAAGTCAGAAGTATACATACACTAAGTTTATCGTGCCTTTAAACAAAAAAAAAAAACTCCAGATGATTCCATTCTGAGCTTAAGAAGCCTCTGATAGGTTAATTGATTCCATTTAAGTTAATTGGTGGCACAACTGTGGATGCATATAAAGGCACGCCTCAAACACAGAGCCTTTTTCTTTGACATCATGGGAAAATCAAGAGAAATCCACCAAGACACCAGAAAAAGATTTGTTGACCTCCACAAGTATGGCTCATCCTTAGGTGCAATTTCCAGATGCCTGAAGGTCCCACGTTCATCCGTTCAGACAATAATACGCAAGTAAAAAAACATGGGAATGTACAACCATCATACCGCTCAGGAAGGAGACGGATTCTGAGTCACAGAGAGGAAAGTTTTTTGTTGCGAAATGTGCAAATCAACCACAGGACAACAGCAAAAGATCTTGTGAAGATGCTGGCTGAAACTGGTAAGACAGTATCATTATCCACAGTAAAACGAATACTGTACCGCCATGAGCTGAAAGGTTACTCTGGGAGGAGAAAGCCATTACTTCAAAACCATCATAAAAAAGCCAGACTACAGTTTGCAACTGCACATGAGGTAAAAAATCTTAATTTCTGGAGACATGTCCTGTAGTCTGATGAAACAAAAATTGAACTGTTCGGCCATAATGATAAACGGTATATTTGGAGGAAAAAGGGCGAAGCTTTGAAGCCTCAGAACACCATCCCAACTGTCAAGTATGGGGGTGGTAGTATAATGTTGTGGGGCTGTTTTGCTGCAGAAGGGACTGGTGCACTTTAAAAAATAGATGGCATCATGAGAAAAGAAAATTATGTGGATATACTGTATTAAAGCAACATCTGAAGACATCAGCCAGGACGTTAAAGCTTGGGCGCAAATGGGTCTTCCAAATGGACAATGACCTCAAGCATACCTCCAAATTAGTTACAAAGTGGCTTAAGGACAACAAAGTCAAGGTATTAGAGTGGCCATCACAAAGCCCTGATCTCAATCCCATAGAAAATTTGTGGGCGGCACTGAAAAGGCGAGTGCGAGCAAGAAGGCCTATAAACCTGACCCAGTTACACCAGTTCTGTCAAGAGGAGTGGGCCAAAATTCAAGCAAACTATTGTAGAAAGCTTGTGGAAGGATACCCAAAATGTTTGGCCTAAGTGAAACAGTTTTGGGGCAATTCCACCAAATACTAAGGAAGTGTATGTATACTTCTGACTTTGATGAAAGTGATAATAAAAATACATAAAATTTCTCCCTCGCTCGATTCTGACATTTAACAAATGTAAAAAATATGTTAATATTTATTGATTTAAAACAGAAAAAGTTTACTCTGATTTAATGTATGACAGTAAAGAAATAAAAGTTTTTGTGTTTTTTTTTCTGGTGTATGTAAATATCTGGTTTCAACTATAACAAATATGAGGTGATGTGCTAATCATTTCCCTATCATTTTAGACCATTCACTGCTCCATTTAGTTGAAACGAATTTTATTGCACTTTGTGGTAAAATAATCTGAAAAACGCTAAAGAAGGTCCATTGGGGCAGAGTTCATGCTGCTCCTGGATCACTCATTTTGTTAATGAGTATTAGAGTGGAGATGCAGAGGGTAGTTAATTATATTTTCTCTTCTGTATACACAAACTATGCTAACATGCCCATTCATTTGCAACATCACATGCTAGCGCTCACTCACTCATCCTTGCCAACACTAGCAAATTTACTGAAACCTAAATGTTACCTAAATGTTTTGCTGTTTAAAGATATTAGTGGTCTAACTGTGTGTTTGCTGCAGGGCGGCTTCAACCCCAACTCTCGCCTCAACCTGTCCGACACAGAAGGTAATAATCATTGTGTGTATTTAACATAGAGATACTTTACACATTAGAGACCAAGATTGGTAACAAAGGGTGTGTGATTGCATGTCAAGGTCTAGATGTTTCATTATTTGAGAAGGCTTACCTTTTATATCCAGGATTCATTATAACTGAGCTGCCGCCTTAATTAAATCAAACACACAGTACTATCACTATGGTTGATCCAGCAATCTACTTTGCAGGAACACAATGTTATGCTAGGCCTCACCTGCAGAGACACTTAATCATCTCAAATGTAATGTTTACTCTGTGTATTGATACAGGAAAATGTACCAAATAGAGCAGTTACATTCAAGAGTATCGTTTTAGAGTATCGTTTAGAATCTATATAAGTAAGTGATTGTGAGCTGTATCAAGGATGGACGAATTATATATGTATTAGCTATACAATAGGTAGCAAATACAGTATAAGCTTCAATGTATTGCCCATTCCATGAATTTTGTTGCCTGGAAATCTAATCATGACAGTTTTTTTGTGTGTGTGTTTTTAGTGTCTCAGAGCAAAAGCAAGCATCTGCTGTTCGGCCAGCCGCTAGTCCTGCAGTCCAACTCAGATTACTGTCTCCTGTACAATCACGGATTCATCAGTGCCTACAGCAAAGAGAAGCTCATGCCTTTGTGGAGCTCGTTCACTGTGGAGAGACGGGTGGGCATTAAAAACAGACACAAACACACACACATGATGATACAGATACAGATGCAAGAATAATCTTATGTTCACTAAGGCTGATTTATAATGACACCACATTTAATGTACAAGCACACAGCTACCATGCTGACTCAGCTAATAGAATGATATTATAACATTAGATATTTTTATAAATGAAATATGTAATTAGAAGGTTATGTGGTTGCGAGAGAATACACAGCTGGATATGCTTTACACAAATTTAATGCATGAAGTGGATGCATGAAGCTACATGTGAAGCTATATAATGAATAGAAATTCAGTGCTACCCAGATGAGGATGGGTTCCATTTTAAGTCTGGTTCCACTCAAATGTTCTCCTTTTGATAACATCCTTGTCTGAGTGACTTCCAGATATTCAATATATTATACACTGATCAGGCATAACATTATGACCACCTGCCTGATATCGTGTTGGTCCCCACTTGCTGCCAAAACAGTTCTGACCCGGCAAGCATTAACAGCATTAACTTCTTGAGCAATTTGAGCTACAGTTGCTCATCTGTAACGTTGCCAGAAGTTTCAGGTAAATTGTTCCATCTGGCATTTATATAGCATTTGGATGCCTGGTGTATTTAAGGTTCAGTTTGTACAGCAAACTTTCCCTTAAAGTCCTCTTTAATCACTGATTGCTTTGTAGTATGTCAAATCAAATCAAATCAAATTTTGTCACATACACATACATACAGAGTATTAAGGGATTATTAATAAAATTAAGGGATTAAAATAAAACAAAATAAGGTAGATAAATAAAAAGTATAAACTATATAAAATATGAAAATATATGTAAATACATGAATGAGTATGGGTTTTATCTTGTATATTTGCATTATTGGCCAGAATAAAAAAAATAGAAAAACTGGAAGCCCTATAGCTAAAACTGAGCCCTTGGAGTAATTGATAGATCCTTTCCCCATTAATGATATAGAATCTGTAAGTCCATTACATTTGAGATAATGTGCATATTAGCCAGCCTAGCATCATGGATGTCAATGTATCAAGCCATCACAAATAGACACAAATGCAGGTTTAATAAAGGTTGTAGATATATCCTAATGAAAAGTAAAAAACTACCAACAAAATACCAACCATTCTAATGTTTCCAACCATTCTAATAATTCTAAAGGCTCTAAAAGAGAGCAACAGTTAGAGAGTGTGTGTGTGTGTGTGTGTGTGTGTGTGTGTGTGTGTGGATGCGCATGTGTATAATTGGGCACAGGTGTGCACAATCAGCCAGGTGATTGCAAATAGGAGAATGTGTTGGAGTCTATGTCAGCCATATTTGGATTCCTGTGTGACTACTGGGAATCCAATTGGACACAATAAATTTGACTTTGTTGTCGATCAATTTTAGACGTAGCAGACAATTCTTCAAACCCCATGCATATTGATGTTTCATCATAGCAATTCAATGTGACTTTTTTTCATCGTCGACATGTTGTGAATGGACATTAGTCAAGACAGTATTTCTTATATATAATGTAAGTTTAGCAAATTCCTCTGTATGTTAACTAGGGAAGTTAGACAGAGGACAATTTGAGTGTACGGCAGCAAAAGACTACTTTTAAAAGTATTTTCTTCCATTTTAAGATGTCCATTTGTGCGAAAACTTCATTATATTGATGGAATAAAGAGGTGTAAAGAGTACATGAAAAATTACTTAAGTCAAAGTATAGATCCTGAAAAGCAAAACCTCCTTCATTACAAGTTACAAGTCACCAATTAAATATGACTTGATCTGATTTGAACAGTACTTCAGTATTTGATTCGTATTGAATGTAGGCTTAAAGATGCACTAGTCCTTCACACCTCTGCATGTTATTGAAAAGAAAAAAAACAGTTGATTAAATTTTTTTTTTCCTAAAATACAAATGAAATTGTACACCTCAACACTGCGTTAACCAACAACACAACAGGCTCTTCAACATGCCAGAATGAATCAGAGATCAATCAAGTCAGGGAACAAAAAGCAACTTTTCAAAAAGGGATCTTCAACTAACAAAATTTCAGGATCATGTCACAAAGTAGAAGAACCATTAGTATTCATTGGACAAATTAAACTGAAGTAAATAAAAGATAAAATAAAACAAAATACTCAGAGCCGACTGTGATTTGATGCACCATACTTTCAGAAAAAGGCAATATTTTAATTCATCTTCAACAAAAGCTGGTTCTCAAAATTAAAAGGCCAGCAGTGCTAAAAAGTCCCTCCCAGTCCACAGATGTGGGGAGAGTTGAACCTTAATGACATCTTCATTAGAAGTACAAAATGTAATTGGTAATGCCTATTGTCAATAAAAATAGAGTGGAGTAAAACTTTCATATTTTGAATCATTAATGTAGTTGAGTAGAGAGTAAAAATTGCTGACATAGTCAGTGTAGTAGCCAAAAAATACTTAAATACAGTAAGCAAGTACATTTAATCAAACACTTTACACCACTGATGAGGTATAATACTAATGGGTAGGGGTTGGTTCACTTATAACTCTTTTTTGTGATTGATTTTTATATTTACATTTATATCATTTGGAAGACCTTATTCAGAGTGACTTTCATTTATCTCATTCATACAACTGAGCAGATATGGGGTTAAGAGCCTTGCTCAGGGGCCGAGGAATGGCAGCTTGCTGTGTCAGGGATTTGAATTTAAAATTTAGATTTGATCCAAAGTAAAATGATTTATCCTTGAAGCTACCACCTCCCACCTCCTTTTTTTTTTTTTTTTTTAATTGAGAGATTACTGTCGATTTCTTTCAAGTCTGTGTCACATTATAGAGCCCTTATTCTAGAAGAGTGTCATAGGGTGTCACTTCAAAAAATCTTTTGATCAATTTCCAGATATAGCAATCCAGCTTATATACAGCTTGTGTGTGTGTGTGTGTGTGTGTGTGTGTGTGTGTGTGTGTGTGTGAGTGTGTGTGTGTGTGTTTTTTAAGTATTTATTCATAGGATATCCCAAAAAGCAAGATTATGACTAAGTGTTGAGCAGCACTGTTAGAAACAACAAACATTGCTGAACGTTTCCCATCAGCCACTGCACCGCGTTTCATGTCATGTCACGTCAAATGACTCTCCACGCCTGAATCACATTTACTGTATTAGTATTAATAGTTTTATTAGTATGGGCACTTGTATTTTGACTCACTGTGCACCTCAGATGTCTCACATTTGTCTTTCCATGTTGTTCTTGTGAATGTGCAAGTTATTTCACACTATATGGACAAACATATTGGGACATCTGACTTTGTCCAACCATATGTATGTTTTCCCTAGGCTGGTACCACAATACTGGAGGCACACAAATTGTATAGGATGTGTTTGGATGTGGTAGCATGAAATTTTCCTCTAAGCTGGTAATCCCAAACCTGTTTCAGCATGACAGTGAAGATACGGTTTATATGTATTTATTTAGAGATGTACCAGCTCCACTTGGATCCCACTTCATGAAGTCTAACTTCATTGGACTTTTAGGATAAGCAACCTTTTAATACATTCTCAAAACAGACATTCTACATATGCTCTTTTTTTATTGTCTCCATCTTTTAACATTTAAAGGCTCAGGCATGAAAAAGTTGGTGCTGAATCTATAAAGATGTTGAGCTAATTTATGACTTGCTCAAAAACACCTGGTTCCACAACCCTATCTGACTGAACATTACTCATAATGCTCATGATATCTTTCACTCTTTAGCCACTTTTTAATGATTTATAATCACACTCTTGGTGTCAGCCAAACGAAGATGGGTTTCCTTTTGAGTCTGGTTCTATTCAAGGTTTCTTCCTCATACCTCCTGAAGGGATTTTTTCCTTGCCACAATCTTCCCAGGTTGCTCATCTGGAATAAATACACATCTCCTGCTATAGCGCGAAGACCTCAACCCTATTAAACACCTCTGCGATTAAGTAAAACACTGAGTGCACCTCAGGGCCAGGCCTCTTGTGACTAGATGAGCATATTTCCACAAGCTCCAAGATATGCTGGAACATCTTTCCAGAAATGTGGAGGTTATTATAACAGCAGAAGGGGACAAAATGTGGAATAGGATCCCCAAAAAGCAGCACATAACAATCTTATGATCAGGTGTCTGCAAACATTTGTTCATGCAGTGTATCTCTTTAATGCTTCTGGTTGTTTTTCTAAATAGTGTTAGCGTTTCACATTTAAAATTATTCATTAGCGATTTGCGTCGCAGTGCGAGAAAGCAAGACCGCCGTTCACCGTATTTCATCATCATACAGTCTTCAAAGTTGTCAACGTAGTAATGTAAATGTAAATTAATGATGGGTCATTTATGAACGATTCATACAGAGGAACGAGTTGTCTCAAACAGCGATTTGTTCATGAGCAAAGCATCGCAAAATCTCTTCTAATCCATGTCGCTTGTTCTTTTATCATCTGACTCCCATAGATGCTATGTAGTTATATATACTGTACATATTATCAATTATTGGAACTATAATCAAAGTTTGTGTATGTAGACGTATTGGAGGATTTGCTTATTGAAAAATGTATTTTTTAATTTTTTTTTATTTTTGAACAAAATTAACTAAAAAAAGTTTCGTTCATTTTGGTGAACGAGAGTCAAAGAACCAAGTCACTGAAATGATATGATCTTCCCAATCACTAGTGTAAATGTGTGGGTTGCCCCCTGCAGGCCATAGGAGGAGCTGGAACTTTGCCTGAAGTGATACCAGACTGTCTGAGAGCTGATGTGAGAATCCAAGCCAATCAGAGTCCTACATGTGACCAGTACAACAGCAGCACTAATGTTACATACGCATTCCTTTATCCACCAAGTATGTACAGCTACTTACACACACACACACACACACACACACACACACACACACACA